>JAVLUX010000015.1:28772500-28932500 GCA_032164185.1 Moxostoma hubbsi | reverse complement strand
GAGAGCCCAGGTTGCTCTGATAGTGGCCTTCAGCTCTTCTGCATTGTTGGGTCTGGCGTATCGCATCTTCCTCTTCACAATACCCCATAGATTTTCTATAGGGTTAAGGTCAGGCGAGTTTGCTGGCCAATTAAGAACAGGGATACCATGGTCCTTAAACCAGGTACTGGTAGTTTTGGCACTGTGTGCAGGTGCCAAGTCCTGTTGGAAAATGAAATCTGCATCTCCATAAAATTGGTCAGCAGCAGGAAGCATGAAGTGCTCTAAAACTTCCTGGTAGATGGCTGCGTTGACCTTGGACCTCAGAAAACACAGTGGACCAACACCAGCAGATGACATGGCACCCCAAACCATCACTGACTGTGGAAACTTTACACTGGACTTCAAGCAACGAGGATTCTGTGCCTCTCCTCTCTTCCTCCAGACTCTGGGACCTTGATTTCCAAAGAAAATGCAAAATTTACTTTCATCAGAGAACATAACTTTGGACCACTCAGCAGCAGTCCAGTCCTTTTTGTCTTTAGCCCAGGCGAGACGCTTCTGACGCTGTGTCTTGTTCAAGAGTGGCTTGACACAAGGAATGCGACAGCTGAAACCCATGTCTTGCATACATCTGTGCGTGGTGGTTCTTGAAGCACTGGCTCCAGCTGCAGTCCACTCTTTGTGAATCTCCCCCACATTTTTGAATGGGTTTTGGATTTTTGAATCCTCTCCAGGGTGCGGTTATCCCTATAGCTTGTACACTTTTTTCTACCACATCTTTTTCTTCCCTTCGCCTCTCTATTAATGTGCTTGGACACAGAGCTCTGTGAACAGCCAGCCTCTTTAGCAATGACCTTTTGTGTCTTGCCCTCCTTGTGTAAGATGTCGTCTTTTGGACAGCTGTCAAGTCAGCAGTCTTCCCCATGATTGTGTAGCCTACAGAACTAGACTGAGAGACCATTTAAAGGCCTTTGCAGGTGTTTTGAGTTCATTAGCTGATTAGAGTGTGGCACCAGGTGTCTTCAATATTGAACCTTTTCACAATATTCTAATTTTCGGAGATACTGATTTTGGGGTTTTCATTAGTTGTCAGTTATAATCATCAAAATTAAAAGGAATGAACACTTGAAATATATCAGTCTGTGTGGAATGAATGTATATATTATACAAGTTTCACTTTTTGAATGGAATTACTGAAATAAATCAACTTTTTGATGATATTCTAATTATATGACCAGTACCTGTATATACATACATACATACATACATACATACATATATTCATATACATACATATATATATAATATATATATAATTTTATTAGTTTGTGTGATCTCTGGGAATCAAGCGTCATGCTCTTATCAATTTAGCTACAGGAACCTTATTCCTGTGTGAGAAACTTTGCTTTCAGCAGGCTGGTAACCGTGAGGTTGCTGGTTCAATACCAACATTAGCCCTCACCATTGTGCCCTTGAGAAGGCACCTACTCTTGAGGGATTGTGCTGTTTTGTGGTGACAACATGAAAATCATTGAAATAAATTCTACAGGCCCTGGTCATGTGGTTATAAATAAAGAAATAATGGTTCTGCATTCATTGGCAAAAGACATTCATTCATCACAAAGTGCACCTAAACACATTTGTGCATACACAGTCTGTTGATACTTTCTAAGAGGACATTTATTTGGTACAATAAATGTATCTTTTTTTGAGAGGTTTACAATTTTAAATAAGCCCAAATATATTCTAAACTTGTGCTGGACTTCCAGACAGAGTCAGCACTGTCCCAATTTTAACCTTCATCTCAAAACAATAATGAACCCTTGCCATAGCAAACCAGATTTTAGATGAAGATCTTTAAATTGCTGTGAGATAATTGGATTTACAGATCAGCCCACTCAGCAGGAGATTCATCTCTTTTATTATAGGTCAGGGGTTAATGCAATGCAATCAAATTGATTAAGGCAAGATAACCTGTGAATGTCCTATATTTGACTAATCTCCATCCATTTCAGATGGTCCAGATATTTTTTACCCCAATCAATGCCATCCAGAAATGCATAAAGAACACATTTTAGTACTGGTAGAATATAGTTAGTCCATTGTTCACTACCTTAAAATTGTATAAGAGGCTTATTTTTGCAACCACATTTCACAAGGACACATGGTAGGACTTAATCTGTAGATAAAATATTGAAATGCAAATCATCCTGGTGTTTGAAAATGGTTCTGATGATGTTGTCTGACTGTGATGTCAGGTCTGGACTGTGACATTGACATCCAGAAGTGTATTCAGATGGTTAGAGAGCAGCGGTCCGGCATGGTGCAGACTGAAGCCCAGTACAAGTTCATCTACTTGGCCGTTCTCCAGTATATAGATTCCACTAAGGTCACACAAAGGGCTGTCATGGTAAGAGAGCGAAGGGGATGATGCGGATAAGCTATTATATAGATTGGAGGGAAAGAGGCAAAAGCTGGAATAATGGATGGAAAGACATATTTGTGTGTTTGTGTGTATGTGTATGTGTTTGTGTGCGTGTTTTGGGTGGGGGGTGGTATTTGTATATAGTATGTTTCTTTGACTAGTTGACAATTATCAGCAGCTATAGTATATGGGAAAACACTATGATCATATCTTATCAACGTAAAAATTGTAAAAGTAGAAGAGAGACCAAGAAGAATGATATCTGTGAATGTCTCCAATCTGTTGTGTTTAGTGCTGCTGATTCTTATTTTTTCACTTTCTGTTACAGGAAACAGAAACGGAGTATGGAAACCTTTCAATTCAACCCAAACACCAGAAAGCCAGTCGCAAAACCTCTGCAAAGTGAGTACGCCCTATGTGTCAGCGACTTATGCTTGCTCCCACAAATACTCCCACAACAATCCAAAAACATTGTCCACATCCCCATATCTTCTCCAAACTGATGACCAATTAAGGAGGAGTTTCAAAGTTCTTTCAGTCACATGGGCCATTTTTCTTACACAAGCATTTGGAAAGCCTTAGAACCGTTGTGCAACATCCCGTTCAAATGAGAAAGAGAGGGACTGAGTTGGACATTTTATCTCAGATCGAGCACTGTTTCAGCCTGACCTTGTTCTAATTGCTGTAAGTTGAACTAATCATTGGCTTACAGGACAATGTTTGGCAAGTCTCTCTCTCTCTCTCTTTCTTTCTTTCACATTGGTTCAGTTAATTGTTCTTACCAGTGAAAAACTTTGAAAGGACTTATTAAAAACAAAAGTATAATGGCATGAATATCTAAATATTAAAATCTAACAGCACCATAAAGGTGTAGTGAACAGAGAAATGTGAAATTCTGTCATAATTACATACCCTCATTTTGTTCCCTTTCAACCTGTATGAATTTTTGTTATTCAGAACACAAAAGGGGATGTTTTAATGAATACCACAGCCTGTCTTTTCTATACAATAGCAGTTGATGGTGACTAATTTTAAAGCTTAAAAAACGACCCAAATGTATATAAAAAATAGTCCATGCAACTCATGTGTCATATTCCAAGTCTTCCGAGTGCATATGATAGGTTTGGAGAAAAAACACCCAAAATGTAAGTAATTTTTCAGTGAAAAGTTCGGCGTCCATTAGGCATTCATGAGTCCAATGAGAGAAGCTCATTTGCACTAGCTGAGTTTCCATCCACATATTTTTATGTGAATTATGGGATATCACATAAAAAATGTTGAACGGAGAAACCAAGATGCAAATAAAATCTTCAAAATACACATTAAAAACGTATATGCTTCTTATTGAGGATAATTTTTTTTATTTAATAAGAAAAAGATAACCTTAGAGTTCATAGAATTTATATATACAGTATATGCGCATCAAAAAAGTCATGTGAATACCCAATTCACTAGCATCTGAAATGTTGCTCTGGTTGTTTTGAAATGACAGACAAAAGCATGTCATGGAAATGATTGGCTACTATTGCTTTTAAATGTTTTTTCTGTTATTGCATAATTTCCCATACAGCATTGAAACGCTCTATGCAAATAAAATGAACTGACTTGACTTGACAGGTCTCCCAGGACTGTCTGACACACTTTCATTCTCAGACACAAGGCACCTGCCACTGAACGCAGGCAAACATGAAGTTTATCAATGTGTTTTGTCAGCATGCTCTAAACCCCAACTAAATCATTACATCTAATAAAATTGCCACAGTGGCTTCAACTTCAATTCACATTTATATTTTGCGGTTATATCCCCAGAAGTGAGGATTTTGTTCATTGAAACATGTGGGACAGAAATGCATTTTTTGCATACGTTTAATTCATAACATGGATGGAAAAGTATAGTATCATGCAAGTTCACACAAGAACTTGAGTTGTTTTTAGTGCTACTGTAAATAATGCAAGTTGGACTATTTTTATGAAACTTTTGGGTCCTTTTTAAAGCATTTAAAGTGAGGCACGATCCACTGGCATTGTACTGAAATATTCTCCCATTGTGTTCTGCATAGAAAGAAAGTCATACAGGGTTTAGAGTGACATCAGCATGAGTACATTTTTGGATGAACTATCCCTTAAAAAGGCATTGCAGAAGGCTTTACATCCCTCTGAACACCTTTGCTTCTTTGGAATTAAGGATGTTTATGACTACACTTCTAAATATTTGTGATTAATCGGTAATACTTTCTTTTTCAGAAAAAATGAAGAGGTTTATGAGAATCTAGGAGCAAAGGGCAAGAAAGATGTCAAAAAGCAGAAATCTGAGGATAAGAAGAGTGGATCTGTCAGAAAACGATAAAACAGTATAAAGATGAGATTTAATTTTCCTTCCTGTACTTATTTTTAAATAAATCTTCAGCTGTTTTACAAACACACTGTTTGAAATAAAATTGAGCCCTTTGATTCTTTTTGCAAGAATCCAAAAAATAAATAGCTTGTAGTCAACAAATCCTGCTACATTTATATTTGTATTTGTTAATGTTTAATTATTTAGCAAAAAATGATTGTTCAAGTAAATTAACTGTATTTTTGTAGTTTTATTTGATATAAAAGAACCCATGATCTGCTTTTTCCCATGTTGTTCTCAGTTTCAATAAAAGTCCTGCTGTTCAAAGTTATCACTGGCCATTACATTTATCTGCAGTAATAAAATGAAGACGTGTTTGCATAGATTGTTCAGTTTTCCTGGATATTATTACAGCAGTAAGGCTGAATGGAAAGGCTGATGTCCTGGAGAGATGATACGCACAAACCGTGGCCTGATGCCAGTGAGAGGGAACTTTCTCGTTCATATTCTTACATCACAGAGCTGTACACATATGGGTCAAACATGGCCCTTGATCAGTGAACCCCATACAGTGCTGACCTCTTTTAACACTGAGGCACAGCAGGAAAAAATATTAGGAACAATTTATGAACTTCAAAGAGCACTGTGTGATCAACAGAACAAAGTGCGCCACAGAAAAAGTGTGTGTGTGTGTGTGAGACATAGGTGAATTATGGACCAGGCCAATGGGGCCAGTGCCCAGGGGCCCTTGACTACCAGGGGCAGGCGCCTAAATGCCTAAACTTAACCACTAGTGTTTTAAAATACTGTATATATGAGAAGTTAAAAAAACATAATTACCTTATCAGTGCCTAAATCTAACCATTAGTGTTTTAAAATGCAGAAGTGGAATGAAAAAGCACATTTTCTGTAGCAACTACCCCATTGTTTGCCTATTCTATAATGTAACATGTCAGTTTGAGTTCATGGCTGGACTTCCTCCGACTATGTCCAACGCCCTATCAGGTGAGCTACCGCACAAGCTGTCTGTGTTGGAATGTGTATATATGTAGGAGAGTCTGTAATAAAAGCATTAAGATGTGTTTTTCAAAAGATGTGTTTGAGTACATTTGTGACGATATCATAAATTAACATGGTCTGAGTATTTATAAAGTCATAATCAGCCATTTAAGTCATGATTTGAGTGAACGTGAATAAAACTCAGTTTTTGCAGCACCTTTATTTCTTCTGGAAACTGGGAATTGTTCCTGGAGAAACATATAACAAGTTTAGCAAAAATGTATATAGAGACATGTTTGCACTATGAGACCAGGTTGTAAATATATTGGCTCCACAGCTTATTCAAGGCCCTTTCAACAGGTCCCTGTAACTATGAGGGCCTCCAACCCTCTTACATGACCCTTTTGCCTTTCTATCTCTAATTACATTTTTTGAGCAACTCTTTAAACTTACCTAATGCTGTGCATATCATATTTGATACATGACTTTCTAAAGCCTCTACATCATCATCACAATGTGAATTAGATATTTACTGTCTCCTGGTGAAAGTTTTCATGCTGTCCTGGAACTAGAAGACCTTGTTATATATTTTTCAAAAATAGCTACCGCCATGTTTGATGCAGTCATCTTTTTATGTGAAATCTTTGCTGATTTTGATAAAGTAAAATTATCAACATTTATTTTGTTACTGATTTTTCAAAATGAGTATGTTTATTGATTTCAAACAACACGTGCTTCAAAATATTTCATTATTTTGTAGAAAAATAGGTTTTCATATGTTAGCCTTTATATGGTTAAGCTTTATTCTTTGTGGTGGTGTAGTGGGCTAAAGCACATAACTGGTGATCAGAAGGTTGCTGGTTTGATCCCCACGGCCACCACCAATGTGTCCTTGAGCAAGGCACTTAACTCCAGGTTGCTCCAGGGGGATTGCCTCTGTAATAAGTGCACTGTAAGTTGATTTGGATAAAAGCGTCTGCCAAATGCATAATGTAAATGTAATGTAAATGTTGTATAAAAGGGCTGTCGAACCAAAACGTTTAAAATACTATTTCATTGTTAAACTGCATGTTTGCTGTACATTACAAAAAATAACTTGGCTTATAAAATACTGATATTTTACTTTGTGTGGTTCAAAAGTACTGATTAAACTAGATGCATAAAGTTTGTTGTGACAAACTATAATGTTGGTCTGACAACATTTTGTCTGAAAGTTTTGGTACTGTCTCTTTAAGAACAGTGGCCGATCAGCGAATGCATTCTGTTTCATTCCTACTGACCACCAGAGGCAGTGTAAACACTACTGGATTACCGCAGCGCCAGCCAGATAGGTCGAGAGAATATACCAACAAAGTCATGTAGTGACGTATGCTGAGCCTTGGGGGTTATAAACCACAGTCGCTCAGCACTCTGCCTACCAACAAAGCAGACCCTTGGGTTTTGACGACTCTGAGCAGGGGATATACTCTACACTATATACAGTATACAGCCATCGTTCAGGAAGACGGGTTCTATTCAACATATTTTCTTGTTCCGAAGAAGGACGGTGGTTTCCATCCAATTCTCGATTTGAGGCATCTGAATTTGTTCTGAAGGTCCTTCCTTTTCGAATGCTGCGCACAGCCGACGTTCTTTGGTCTGTGGCAGCAGACGATTGGTTTGTAAGTGTCAACCTGAAAGATGCATACTTTCACATCCCAATTGCTGTTCATCACATTAAGTTTCTGCGTTTCAGTTTCCTGAATCAAGCCTACCAGTTCAAGGTTCTATCTTTCGGTTTTTCCCTTGCTCCTCGTGTCTTCACAAAGGTGTGTGAGCACAGCTCTGTCTCCTCTTTGGATGAGAGGTATGTGTATTATGCCTTACCTGGACGACAGGCTTCTTTGTGCCCCCACAAAACAGCAGACTTTGCAAGACTCCAGACTGCTTTGGAGACATGTGCAGAAGTTGGATTTTTCTGTGAATGAGAAAAAGAGCTGTCTGAGTTCAACACGGACCACTACGTTCATAGGAATAACCCTGAATTCTCGACGGGAGTTGGTCACAACCGATGATTCCCTCACAGGGTGGGGGGGGCAACATGGAACCAGAGGGGTATTTGCGGGTGCTGGACACCAACCCAGGCCACAGAACATATTAACCTGCTGGAACAACACGGACCACTACGTTTATAGGAATAACCCTGAATTCCCACCTAATGTCTGCCTCCCTGTCTCAGAAACGTGTGACAAACATTCTACAACTGCGACTACGACTTCTACGACTAATAGGGATGTTAACTGCTGCAACAGTGGTGATTCCCCTGGGTTTACTCCACCTCAGACCACTTCAGTTATGGAACAACAGTTTGCAACTAGATCCCACCAGACATCACCATCGACTGATTGTAATTTCTCTGTAACACAGATCAAGGTCACGGGCAAGGAATAGGCGAGAAACCGGCTTGACATAGAACTAAAGGTTTAATGGAAAACTCAAAATACAAACACATAAGACAACGGACATGTCCGTGAACGATCTCTCTCTCCCGCATTGCCGTCCGCGAGTGGCCTTTATCCCTCTTGACGGCTTAATTAGCCTAATACGGGACCGGGCGTACGTAATCACGCCCCGGTCCCGCCCTCCACCGTGCCACACTCACCATTGCTTATGGGCATTGAGGTGGTGGAGACAGGAGTGCCCCTGGGTGTTGTTCCCTCTCGACGGGAGTTGGTCACAACCGATGATTCCCTCACAGGGTGGGGGGCAACATGGAACCAGAGGGGTATTTGCGGGTGCTGGACACCAACCCAGGCTACAGAACATATTAACCTGCTGGAACTACGTGCAGTGTTCCTGGCTTTAAAGTATTTCATGCCAATCCTGGCAGGCCACCATGTACTCGTTCGCTCCGACAATACCTCAACAGTGTTCCATATAAACATGCAAACCAGAGCATGCAAACCAGACAGTGGATGCTATTTCCAGGGATTGAGTACATCCAGGAGAATGGAGAATTCATCCAGATGTTGTGCAGGAGATCTGGCCATGATTTGGAAGAGCGGAGGTGGATCTTTTTGCTTCGGAGATGACTACTCACTGTCGTCTATGTTTCGCAAGGACAGAAATGTCCAGCCCCTTGGGCCAGGATGCACTGTCTCACGAATGGCCGAACTGCCTACTATATGCATTCCCACCTATCCCTCTGTTATGGGAGGCGTTACACAGGATCTCCCTGTACTCGTGGCACCACTTCTTTCAGGCAATCCATGGAAGCTTCCCCCCAGGAAGGACCTCCTCTCCCAGCTGGAGGCCAGCGTCTGGCACCTGGATCCAGCTCGTCTGCAGCTTTGGGTCTGGCCATTGGGTTAAATCCTTCTCTGGAATCCTGTGGTTATTCACACAATCTCCAATGCTAGGGCTTCTTCCACACGACAGATTTATGCTGCCCGTTGGAGGCTTTATTCTTCATGGTGTGAGAAGCAGGGGCTCAATCCTACAACGTGTGACATTCCGAGCATCTTAAGCTTTCTTTAACATTTACTGGAGGAGGGCAAAGCGGCTTCCACGTTGAAAAAGTATGGCGGTGCGATTTCTGCATATCATGTTCCAGTTGGTGGATCTTCTCTTGGATCTCACAGTCTTGTCTGCAGTTTTCTGAAGGGTGCACGCCATCTTAAGCCTGCTCGGAATCCTCGCTTTCTCGTGTGGGATTTGACACTCGTGCTTGCATTCCTTTGTTCATCCCAGTTTGAGCCTTTGCAAAGCATTGACTTGAAATGGTTAACCTTGAAGACTGCCTTTTTGTTGGCTATTGCTTCTGTGAAACGAATCAGTGAGTTGCACGCACTGTCTGTTAGCGAATTATGCTTGCGTTGGTTGCCGGATGACTCTGGGGTGGTCCTACGACCCAATCCTTCTTTTCTTCCAAAAATTCTTCTTCCTCAGTTCCTTAACCAGCACATTGAACTGGCCTCTTTTCAGACTTCTTCAGGGTCTGTTTCAAGTGCTCAACTTTTGTGTCCTGTTCGTAACCTGAAGTCTTATGTGGACACTACTGCTCAATTTAGACAGTCAGACCAGTTATTTGTCTGCTATGGTGGTGTGAAGAAAGGTGCTCCAGTGTCGAAGCAGAGGTTGTCAAACTGGATAGTGGAAACTATTACACTGGCTTACAAGGCAGCAAGGCAATCATTGCCCTGGGGGCTAACTTGCCATTCCACTTGGGCCATCTCATCTCCATGGACTGTTTTGAGAGGAGTTTCATGGCGGACATCTGCACTGCCTTTTAATTTTTGTTTAACAGTATTTTGTTTGCAATATTTCGCAACTTCAACCTACCAAATCTTTCAGAAAACATCCAAAATAATACCTAACAAAATATATAACAGGTAGGCTTTTTAGGATTGTGTGGACTTTTCTTAGAGATCAGCTTACCTTTCTGCTGGCATTTCTATCAATTTAAATGCTATAACAATTCTAATTTTTAATAAGGAGAGGCCACTAATAGATTTAAGATCTGATGAAAAAAATTATCTTTTTTAATATTATTATTATTAAGGGGTGGCACGGTGGCGCAGCGGTTGGCACTGTTGCCTCACAGGAAAAAGGTCGTGGGTTCAAACCCCGGTTGCCCCGGCCTTTCTGTGTGGAGTTTGCATGTTCTCCCTGTGTCTGCGTGGGTTCTCTCCTGGTGCTCTGGCTTCCTCCCACCATCCAAATACATGAAGGCTATGTTAATTGGTGTCTCCAAAAAATTGCCCTGTGTCTGTCTGTCTGTGGCTCTGTGATGAACTGGTGACCTGTCCAGGGTGTACCCTGCCTTTTGCCCAATGTTAGCTGGGATAGGCTCCAGCCCCCCCGCGACCCTGTACACAGGATAAGCGGTTGACGATGGATGGATTATTATTATTATTATTATTATTATTATTAACAATTATGGGACATTTAATATATTTTTTAAAAAGTAGACCATGTGAGAAGCATATGCACAAGTGTTTTATTTTTTGTCCATAATATTTTAGCCTAACCTATGGAGTAAGGTTAAAAATAAACGATTTATTGATCACATTAAAACAAAAAGCAGCTACAAGATTTTCTTTGGGCTATAGGTTATCTTACTTTTGTTATAATATGCAAATGTTTGCATATTTAATAAGAATAATCATCATTTTGCATATTTTAATGCTCTTAGTGCAATCCAAAACTCAAGAAGGAGGTTGGATTTGTTCGGATTTGTGCTGGTTTGGGAGGAGTCACGGCCACTTTTGGGTTTACTTACAGAGTGAGGACGAACCGTGGGTCGGGTTTAGAGCCTGGTTGTGTGTGCAGCAGAACATCACGGAATAGATTCCCGGAAACACGGAGCATCTTCTCCTTCTCAGATTCTGCTCTGCATTTCGTTCTACACTGATAATATTTGTGTTTTGTCAATTGCGCTATTCTTTATAACCAAATTAAATAGCGAGTGATGCGATAGCGCTGCCTGAAGACACGGATAGCGATCAGGACGGACAACAAAAGGGAAAGTCCACAGAACCACACGTCAGACAACGTTTAGTCAGGTTCGTGTCGATTCGCAACTACAACAGAGAAAATGTCTAAACCTGATTATACTGGCGTTTACCACATGGTTTCCCAGGACAATTTCGATGAATATCTGGCGGCTTTGGGTAAGCAAGAATATCCTTTTCGTTTCTTTCTCTAACAGTTTGGAAAACTAAGTTAAAATGATGAGTGAACGCAACTGCTTTTGTCCAAGAATATAACGAATCTATTCACGACCAAACACATTCACTCAAATTACAATTTGAAGGGGCGTTCAGACCGAACAAGTTCTTGGAGAAAAAAAAAAGCTAGACGAAGCACAACGAGTAAATCCGAACGCAGGTGTCTCGAAACGCAGTTTAAAAGTCAAAGACATCCGAATAGCGCATGTTTACACAGGGAACACTTAGACGAGTTCGGTGTGAACAGACGGTCCCTTTAACTTTTTTTTGTTACTTAATAATTGTGTTCACTGTTACCCTCTCTACCTGTCCTCATAGATCTGTGAAGATGGCCACAGGCCTTTGTATTAATCGTTGCTTCAATGAAATATAATAAACTTCTTTAAGGAATAGTTAACCCAAAAAGAAAACACTCATCATTTACTCACCCTCATGCCATCATGACCCTGCACTCTGACCACAGCGTAGCTGGGATATGTGAAAACTAATAAATTTCACTGTATATATGCAAAAAACTGTGTGTGTATAATGTGTGATCAAAATAAAGGATTCTAGGATTCATCCCAGACATGTTTGACTTTCTTTCTTCCGTCTGAATACAAATTAAGTTATTGAATCTCAGCACTGTCTTGTTGGTCTTTGACTCAAGTGTTCAAATCCATATGTTCTGAACAGATCAATATCTAAGTTCTCCTTTTTTTTTTTTTTTTTTTTTTACTACAAACCACTTTCAATAATACCTTTGCTTATCTCCACCTACAGGGCAGGGAGTCAATTTTTTAGTTAAAAGAAGAAAAGAAAAAAAAAAACTTGTTTTCTTAAATCTGTTTCTTACCCATAACTTTCATGTTACTTCTGAAGTCATGGATTTCACCACTGGAGTTGTATGGATTACTTTTATGTGCTTTTTAGAGCTTAAAATTTTTGGTACCCATTCACTTGCATTGTGTGGACCTACAAAGCTGAAATATTCTTCTAATAATCTTTGTTTGTGTTCAGCAGAAGAGAGTCATACACATCTTGGATGACATGATAATATTTATTTTTGGGTAAACTATTACTTTAATTGCCATGGGGGAAGAGCATTCGAATGTGTGAAGAAAACAAATGGAAAACTGAATCTGAAAGTCTGAACTTTAGCCTGAGCACTGCCCATGTGCATTACTTTAACATTACACATCTCCCATCATATCATGTAATAATCTCTTCCATCCTCCCCCTCTCTCTCCACTATGTCTGTTTTTTGTAATGTTTCACATTTAGATGTTAATTATGCATTAAGGAAAATCGTCTGCATTCTGAAACCCAGTAAACATATTGAGCATGATGTGAACACCGGCAAAATGAACATAAAGACAGCCACTACCTTTAGGAACTTCGACATGGATTTCACTCTGGGACAGGAATTCACAGAGGACCTTGGGCCAGTCGATGGGCGAAAGTGCCAGGTATGTGGGATTTTTATTTGCTTTTCGCTTTAAAGTTTTTTTTGCTTAATTTGTGATATATTTGAGAACATGTGCTCCTTTAGAATAATAAAAGCCGGATAAAAGGACTGTGGGAAAGTGTCGTACGTGTGCTGCTAATGAGTAATGTTCTCCACATGTTTCAGACCACAGTGGACTGGGACGGCGATAAATTGGTGTGTGTGCAGCTAGGAGAGAAAGAGGGTAGAGGGTGGACGCACTGGTTGGAGGGAAACTTTCTCCATTTGGTAAGAAATTGAGGCTCATCCCGGGCCATGAAAACAGCATTATATCTTGTTCATGTAACATCATCCAACATGTCTTATCTAGTATTTGCAGAAATCTTATGAAAGGTAACTCAACTGAAAAACTTGAATTGTTGAAACAGAATCCTACGACCATTTTCTGAAGGTTTTCCCACAAAATGGAAGAATAGGGGAGTGCTATTCTTTGAGGAGGATTCATTTTTTAGTACCATAGCTGTAGAAACCTATGAATTAGGCATACTTACAAATATAATTGATAATGAACAGGTTATTTTCTTTCTAATAAAGAAATGATGGGTTAAATACAAGATAAGCTCAATCGACAGCATTTGAGGCATAATGTTGTTTAATACAAAAAAATGATTTCAACTAATTTTTTTTAAGGTTACAGTGAGGGACTTACAATGGAAGTGAAAGGGTGCCAATATTTGGAGGGTTTAAAGGCAGAAATTTGAATCTTATAATCTTATAAAAGCACTTACATGAATTATTCTGTTAAAACTTGTACATTATTTGAACTGTGAAGTTGTTTTAATTGTTGTTTTTAAGGTCATTTCAGGGTTTTTGGTGTGATTGTCATGGCAACAAAGTTGAAAAATTGGATAGCACTTTACAAAGAAAAGGTTTATAAGCAATTTTAATCACACTTTACATGCATGTTGTTTACATCTTGTGACTATACTTGGCCCCATTCACTTCCATTCTAAATAGACCACACAAGTGAAAAGATCCAAGATGACAAAATGGAAAAGGGGTTGGTGAAAGAGGAGATGGAGAGGTGGGGATTAAAGTAAGAACTTTGAGAAAGAAGGCCTTTTGTTGGCTGGTTTAGACACATTCATTTTGGAAGTCTTCCCATCCCTCTGGCATTTTCTTTTCCATGATTGCTTGTCATTTAACAGGTCTTTTAATTCAAAATAACATACTGTATATTCATTTTGGGGATGGTCTCAATGGAGCTACCTGGGTCTCAAAGCCTTGTTCAAAAACACAATGGTGATGGGGCTCTTCAGTTCATAGATCAAACTTCAGCTTTCACCACTGGGCTACTACCAATCCTTAAACCACTCAATGTACTTTTCCCATATTATTTTATCTCCCTCATCCCTCTTTCTCTCTCCCTGCAGGAGCTGAGGGTTCAGGGTGTAACTGCCAAGCAAGTCTTTAAGAAGTCTGAGTGAGGGATAGAGAAAAGGAGAAAGAGAGGGGCCGCTTGCTGGGGGTTTTAAGCTCAGAGTGTTCTTGGAGATCTGGACTCAGAAAGAGGCCATGTCGCCACAGAGATCTGTTCCCAGTCAATGCGAATAGTATTAAAATGGAGACCACCTCTGTGAAATGTTCCCTCCCTCACATTTAAGGTCCAAACAAAACTTAGAATGAGATCAGGCCACAGTAGAGCCCTGTTGACCCTTGAGAACATTAGCAAATGGTACTGTAAAGCAGTGGACCAGTTTTAGGCTGGATTCATAAAATCCTACAAATGTATTATGCCGTTATATCTGCATTATGCAAGAATAGTGATTAAATAAGCCAGTGCTTTTGCACTTAGCTAGTCAGGTAGGTTGTACTCTTGAATTTTAATTCAAAATTTCTAGGCCTATTTAACATCAAGTTTCCTGCTACTGAATTGGAATATGTTACATATTCTGTAATGGCTTTGTTATGTGTTTAACTGATTATGATTAATGGACTACACTAGTCAACATTGCATAAACGTGCCAAGATATGTATGGTCTAAATTTAATGTCATTACATGTCATTACATTGTCCACTACAAGATACAATGGTTTATATTACCATAAAATCAGATGGGTGTGCAAATGTTTTGTTTCCAATTACTTGACTTAGCAACAGTAGGCTAATAGTCTTCCACTACTTAACAGATTTAAATAGCTGTTGTTTAAGTTTATTTAGTTAATGCTTTTTAAGCGTTGCACTTTTTAATGTCTTCCCCTTTGCAAAGCCGATATATGACCACTAAGGGGCGACAAGAGAACATTTGTTGTTCTTATGGAATAAGATTTGCTGTGGCAAATGTGCTTCACTGCGACATCTTCTGGTAAGACCGTGGAATTACATCATGACAGTGTTCATCCCTTTGCTTGTTACTTTTTCATGGGTTTTAATTAAACACATGACCAAATTTGATCTTTATGTGTTTATATATCAAATGCAGCTATCACAAA
This sequence comes from Moxostoma hubbsi, assembly GCA_032164185.1. Classification (NCBI taxonomy): domain Eukaryota; kingdom Metazoa; phylum Chordata; class Actinopteri; order Cypriniformes; family Catostomidae; genus Moxostoma; species Moxostoma hubbsi. Next base: position 28,917,133 of record JAVLUX010000015.1, on the reverse strand, counting down.
AACAAAACAATCTTAAATACAAGACTAAAGATAATATATTCATTATTGCTAGAAAAGAGTCCATACTGTATAATGGCAGTAAAACTGAAGGTTTGTATTCATCCAGGTTAAATGTGTGGCCTATTATAATAAATGAAAAACAAAGTCTGTGTATGTACAAATAGGTTTTACCAGACATATGCAGTGAAGCGTATACACATTGGTAAAATAAATCATTCTATGCTCATAGTTAATCATTCCATTCACTCTCCTGTGGCTCTGATTGATATATGGAATGACTCATGATGCTGTCTGTATATCCATTAACGGCAGTGGATTGGCTGTTTTTCTCTGACACTGTACTCAATGGCACAGCTCCATGATCCCACTGTGTGTTACAGTCCAAATTTGTGTAATTTCGAGCTGATGAAAAAAAAAATCAGATATAACAATTATTGATCTATAAAAATACAACAAGAAATATATTTTTAAACTCCACATGCTTAAGGTTTTTAATAAAATTACAGTAATGACATTAACACATTTAATATAGGGTCTAGTAATAGCCTACGTTTATGGAAGTGAGTTCATGACTAAAAGATGATTAACTTTGTCTTAAAAGATGACGAAGAGCTACAGCTATTTCTAAATACATAAACTGTATTAAAGAAACTTGAAATAGTCAAGATTATTTTCATTTGAGATGCTGCTATTAAAAGAGCTAAATTAACACTTTTGTTTCAAAATGAGATCAAATTAATTCTTGAAGATATTCCAATTTTGAGTCACGATTTAAAATGCCCCACGCCAGGTTTAATCAGATTCTTAAGAGATTATACTCACGATATCACGAGAAAACAGCAAAAGCAGTTTACTTTACAAACCGGAAACCATGAACCTATTTTCACAAATGATGACTGGATTTACAACGGCATGTGAATCAGTGTTGCCAGATTAGAAATGTCGAAGTATCGTACCAAAACCTCAAAATTATCGTTTTTTAAAAAAAATTATCGTACACAAACCAAACGCATAAAATATAGTTATTTTCCAACAATTTTATTTTCCAAATAATTTTACAGCCAATTTGAACAAGCTGTATAATACGCTCACATTAACTGGAGGAAGTTCTGAATAACTTTTTTTTTCCAAAGTGCAAAAGATATGCCGAAAAAAAGTGCACAAAAAAGAAAAAAGTGCACAACACAAAAAAGATTCAAATTCGATCTCTAAGTCGCTGTCATCATCGGATGCCACATCCACTTGTGTGTGTGTGTGTGTGTGTGTGTGTGTGTGTGTGTGTGTGTGTGTGTGTGTGTGTGTGTGTGTGTGTGTGTGTGTGTGTGTGTGTGTGTGTGTGCTTGCGTGCAGGCAGGCGAGCCTGCGAAATGATTCGGGGTCCGAGAGAGAAGCGGTAGGATGTGTGTTTGGACGAACGACTGAAAACTCTGAAATTATCGTACATTATGGGATTTTTTTTCATTATTGATCGTACATCGTACAGAGGTCAAAATTATCGTACAAATACGATAATTATCGTACATCTGGCAACACTGATGTGAATCAGACCCTGTGTGAGACATCAAAGACTTAATCGTTCGCACTAAATGATGTGTAGGAGGAACGTGTACTGTAGATGTCGTGGGAGGCCAATACAGCTAAACCCCATTAACCTCTACACGCAGTGGAAGACGATAATTGTGTGGTCTGTTACCTTCCGTCTCTGAGCCGATAAGGTCAGGAAAGAGATCTTTCAGGTAAGAAAAGGAAACTTTGTAATCATTTATACGATAATGCAAGTTCATAGTTCAAATAATTACTTCCAGGTCACATGATTCAGAGAAATAGTATTTAGAGAGACAGTTTTGCTGCAGCTATATATAATACCGGGAAGCACTTAATAATCTTATTTGTTTAAATCAATATTAGATTGTACAAATACATTTCACATTAAAGCTTTTAAATAAAATGTTTTCACACACAATGTGCACCATGTGACTTCTGCTTTTCGAAATATGTTAGAGCTGCCTTGCAGTTTATAATGTGATTGACTAAAGGTTAGCCAAAAGAACTTCCTGTGAACTTTACATAAATGAGAGGCGTGCATACAGTATAGGCAAATAAAAGAACACATTGTGTATGTATGTTGGAGAAAAGATGAATGACAATGCATTTTGCACGTGCTTTTAACAGAAAGTGGGCGTTTTACCTGTATGTGTTTGTTGCTGACATTCAGCACTTTTCTCCACGCTACAGTCTACAGGGTATATCAGGATGTCTGGAGTAAGTACAGGTGACCTTGAATACTTTGAAATAATCACTAAAAACATACACACACATTATTAGATGACATTACAAGCCATTAAAAAAAAAAAACACACAAGTTGGACTCTATCAGCAGTGCTTGATTTATGTGAATTTTCCCTTTTATTGTGATGATAAAAATTAACATTTTCATAATTTATTTACAACGACATGTGACTTACAGTTACATCTCGTTCCAAACCTTTATGATTTTATTTCTTCTGTGAAACACAAATGGAGAAGTTTGGCTGAATGTTTATGCTGCTCTTTTCCATACATTGAAAGTGAATGGTGACCAGGGACTGTCAAGCACCAAAAAGGGCAATAAGCACAATTCAAGTATTTTAGATGACTAGTGCCCCATATATAGTCATCTGAAGCAATACGCTTTAAAGAAAAGGAAAAAATTCCCAAAGTTATTATTTGATGATAAACTTCCTCTCTGCCACAGCTCTCAAATTTCATTCACGTTTGTTTATATTCAAATATGACGTCAAGTTGGGTCAAGCAGGTTTGAAATCATGTGACATGCCAAATTGAAATGTGCATATTCAAGTTGCACAAACAACATTTGAGAGCTACAGTAGAGGGAAAGATTTTCAGTGATTAAAAGCAAACAATTTTGTGTGTTCTGCATATGACTTCAGAAAACGTAGGGCTCTATTTTAATGACTGCGCTAGGTGCAGTGCAACAATCAACGACCATATCGCTGTTTTAACCCATTTTTTTAGAGCACTAAGTATAATTTTCATGCCAGTACAAGTGGGTGTGGGTGTATTGTACATAAATGAAGTGACGCATTGCAATATGCTATTTTCCTGAGAAATAGGTAATTGCGCTAAGATGTCTAAGAACCACGTCTATTCTTAGCGCAAAGTCTAAACTCGGTTAATGCATTGGCAGGTTCCAGTTTGGAGATCAGGTGATTGTAAGGTTTATGTCCAAACTCTGAAAATACAGTGGAACGTCAAATTACATCCCTGAAAATCACTGTTAACACTAGCCATGATTAGTGGATGAGTAGACCAATGTGATCAATTGTACTTACATTCTCTATAATTTAATGAAGCTAATGTCCAATTAGATCTGAAAAATACCACATTTCCAAGCTTATATTAGGAGCTTGTCACTGTCATAGAGCTATGCCTGACATTCAACAACGACTCATCTAATGGATTGCATACACCCTATTTAAACTACAAGTTTTGACCAGGAATTAAATATATATTGCCGACAGTGCAATAACTGGAGAACCTCAGAATTAAATTGCACTTTAACAAGCCCATTAGCGCCCATTAGCACCTGGTCACCATTCACTTTCATTATATGGAAAAGAGCAGCATAAATATCCTACATAACATCTCTTTTTTTTTTTTTGTTGTGACAAGGAGGAGGACAAGCCGGGCCATGACTAAACACGCACAGCCCCCAATCGGGCTAATCAGCCCAGTAGAGGGATAAGTGCAACGAGATGCGGCAGTTCGGGAGAGAGAGCTACAGGCAGCTGCCCTATATGCGTTTATATTTGTGTGTTTTTGTGTTTGAGTTTACTAAAGCATTACTTTGATGCTTTGTCAGGTTCCCACCTCCTCCTTTCCATTGAACCCTGTTACAATTGTCTACAAACAAAGAAAATCATATGGGTTAGGAACAAAATGAGGGTGAATAAATAATGAATTTTCCTTTTTGGGTGAGCTGTAATCAGTAACTTGTTGCTTCAACCTTCTAACTAACTCACTATCTGTATGCTCAAACTACCAGTATCAATTATTTCAAATTTGAATGTGCATCTGTTAAAGAAATAAACCTTTTGAATAAATGTCGATGTTAAATGTAAAAACTAATTCAATTTTAACTTTTACAATTTAGATTTTTGATTTTCATTTACATTTTGATAATAAATATTTACTTAAAATCAAAACATGTAATTTACACCGATCAGCCACAACATTAAAGCCACCTGCATAATATTGTGCAGGTTCCCCTCGTGCCGCCAAACCAGCACCAACCAGCATCTCAGAATAGCATTGTGAGATGATATTCCTCTTACCACAATTGTATAGAGCAGTTGTCTGAGTTACCGTAGACTTTGTCAGTTCAAACCAGTCTGGCCATTCTCTGTTGACCTCTCTCATCAACAAGGCATTTCCGTCCACGGAACTGCCCCATACTGGATGTTTTTTGTTTTTGGCAACATTGGGAGTAAATTCTAGAGACTGTTGTGTGTGAAAATCCCAGGAGATCAGCAGTTCCAGAAATACTCAAACCAGCCCGTCTGGCACCAACAATCATCCCTGTGATTATTTAATCAGCCAATCGTGTGGCAGCAGAGCAGTGCATAAAATCACATCAATGTTCACATCAACCATCAGAATGGGCAAAAATGTGATCTCAGGGATTTTGAAAGTGGCTTGGTTGTTGGTGCCAGATTGGCTGGTTTGAGTATTTCTGGAACTGCTGATCTCCTGGGATTTTCACACACAACAGTCTCTAGAATTTACTGCGAATGGTGCTAAAAAACAAAAAACATCCATTGAGGGTCAGTAATGAGCACGGATGAGAGAAGTCAACAGAGAATGGCCATACTGGTTCAAACTGACAAAGTCAGTTCGAACCAGATTAGATAACCGCTCTGTACAATTGTGGTGAGAAGAACAGCATATCACAATGCTATTCTGAGATGCGGGTTGGCGCCGTTTTAGCAGCACAAGGGACCGCAAAAGCCTATAGATCTATACAAACACACACACACACACACACACACACACACACACACTTAGAACTTAGAAACTTAGAAAGTTGGACATAATGCAAGAGTTGGATGTCATTTACAGTATTCAGTGTTTTACTTAGAAACATATGTGTCTGGTACTTTTTAAGAAAGCTTGTTTGTGCAGTCTACATACACCTCGGTAATATAAGCCTAAGTGTGTGTATGCTCAATTGAAAGGATGTGGTTTACCAGCACCATTTTAATCTTGAGCATCTTGTGCATCGAGCAGAAAGCTATTGACAAAGCATACAGCATAGAAACATGAGTGATGGTTTGTGTGTTTCGTTATGTTCCCAACATCCCCACTGTTGATACTAATCAGTGACACCAGCAGAGGTATTATTACAAATATCAAATTATTGCAGGGCAGTCTATCACTCAGTGACCAGCAGAGCAACTCTGGGAATCGTGTGTGTGTGTGTGTGTGTGTGAGAGTGAGAACACATCTATGTTTGTATGTTTATGTGTATGTCTGTGTGTGTATGAGACAGAGTTTGGGGTTTCCCATCATTCAGACCTGCCGTTACAGCAAAATGACCCTTTTATTTATGGTAATGAAAAATGCTGTTTGCCTATCGCAGATCTGCAACCCACCAATTTGATCTGATGTCAGCTTGGTTTAACTGACCAGCTGTACAGAATGTACAAGACCCAGCTAAGATCAAGTAAATGTCTTTTATTATCAGTGAACATATCTCTTAAAAATGCATTAAACTTGAAGTTTAGTGAGTGGGTAAATACTTAAATACTTTTTTTTTCAGAATTATCAAGTTTTTCCAATTATTGAAGTTTTTCATCCTTTATCTAAAAGGCTGAACACCTGAATAAGTTTGAGAAAACATTCTTCAATGATCTACATCAGTGATTCCCAACGTGTACCCGAGAGTCAGTTTTCAAGGAGTAGGCTACTTGGAAAGATTTTGCTTTGTTTACATGGAAAACAAAAAATTACGACTTGTAGGATTAGTTCATCCAAAAAAGAAAATTCTCTTATTCACAATCATCTTACCCTGATGCTATCCCAGATGTGTTTGACTGTCTTTCTTCAGCAAAACACAAATTATGATTTTTTAGAAAAATGGTGGTCCAAAAGGCATATTTAGGCAGCATAAAAGTAATCCACACGACTCCAGTCGATCAATTGATTTCTTCTGTAGCAAACCGATAGGTTGGTGTAAGAAACAAATCTTTGTTAACTTGAAAGTACAACCAGACGGTATGCGCCCACCCGACTGTAAGTGATGTATTCGTGCAAAACTATCAGTGTGAAGTGAGAAATATCAATATATTTTGTCCTAATTTTATTTGTGCACACACAAAACCTACATATTTAAAATCCCATATGAATTTCTGATTCATATTTGTTGAATTAGAGTTGTTTTTGCTGTTAATTATCATAATTTTAACTATAAAAACAGTAATAATGATAAATTATACTATTAATAATAAATACTGAGTGAATATTAATCCTGAATTTTATTGAATTCATTCATCTGCTCAACAAAATCACACACAGTAAAGTCATTCTGAGGTAAACCATTTGTAGCTTCTTCAATGAACAAAATCCATTGCGACCAAAATGACAATTCATCACGACTGCCACTAGGGGAAGAAATACGACAGTTGTATGCAAATGTCGGAGACCGTGAAAAGGCGGCTTTAGTTAATTTCAAACAGAAATACAGCGCTGGGCGGAAGCAACGATTAACAGTTAAAAACTTTTTAGTTATCGAATTGTTTCTTACGCCATCAAGCGATTTGCCTTGGAAGAGATTAATTGATCGACTGGGGTCGTTTGGATTACTTTTATGCTGCCTAAATATGCCTTTTTTAACGTCAAATAGCCTGCAGCCTGATGGCACCCATTTACTTACATTAAAAGGACCTACAGAGGTTCACCATTTTTCTAAAACTAAAATAGTCTAACACATCTGGGATGCAGATGAGTGCTTTCATTTTTGGGTGAACTATTCCTTTAATAGTGTTTAGATTATAAATAAATTCTCTGTTAGGTCTTTCTCAAGAAAGTTTCTCCCATGATTTCCCCCAAAACTATAACAATTTGTGAAAGACCAACAAGCTTTGTCTCATTAAAGGGAGAAGCTATTAAGTCAGTCTGTTTTCAAAATGCACTATTAATTTTTTTTAAGTGAATTGTTGTAATAATGGACATCAATGACCTTTAAATGAAATAATTTATGCTAAATTATATCCATTATGATATCAGTTAAATGGAATACAATTCTGGACAACACTGGTCTAAATGAGAATCTTCATGCACATGCAAAGACAGACAAAAACTTACCTGATGTATGTGACTGACGTCTGTATTTCCAATAAATGATAAACAGGGCCAAAAATATAATCAGGGAAGTAACGACTAGCCCTGCCCATAGACTAGCAGGTAACATCCAAGGACATGCTGAAATTGAGGAGAAATAGCGAACTAAGTACATATGGAAATTATTCCAGAAAGGCCTGGCTCAGATAGAAGGGTGTGTGGATTTTTTTCTGCTTTTTTTTTACTACTCTTTTTCTACTTATACTTTATTTTAAATCTATAAATCCATTTATTTACTTGATTGTAGAAATACTGTGAACTTTGTGTGGTTTTCTGGAAAATCTGAGTTCTTCCAGAAGAATTTTGGAGACTCACATTTACATGCTTTAAAATCTCCACACACAGCATCTGTTGTGTCAGTCCCAGGAGATTTCAGATTTCGACCCAGAGCTTCACAACTGTAAAATGTCAGAGACAGACAGATGAGCTCTGAACTCTGCATCAAGTTTACATCAAAGACTGGGGAACATGATATGCTTTCATTACACACACACACACACACACACACACATATATATATATTTTCATGCATACTTGTCAATTACATTTTTTTTAATCAACATCACGATTTTACATTCAAATGAATATGAATGTTTCCGGAAAAGTGTATATGTACGTGACTGGTCACTATTCCTCTTAAGTTTTTCCACCTTTTTTAACCCCCTTTTATTTCATTTTAAATGGATGTGTAGTCTGACATAATTCTTATAAGTACTGTACAGCTATTCCATGCAGTCTCAATTAATATGTTGCCATACACATGCATTATAATTATAATAGAATTAGTAAATAATTAGCAACATGCCATTTAAAATAGGTTTAGATGCAGTATAGCATGTCACACATGTCAGCTTCCCAAAAGTATTTAATGTCAACTAACAAATGTAATTTGCTAAAAGCATTACACCCTTTGTGTATATGTGTGTTTTGAGCAAAAGGGAGAGAAACATTTGTAAGTGAATTTATATGCGTGTGTGTCAGAGAGAGGTTGAGAAAGAAAGCTATAACCTCCCACACCCATACTCCGTTATGTACCTCTAAACCTTTTTTTAAAATGGAATCAAATTCATGTGGTCTCATTTCCTGTAGGAGAATGACATCAGACATTCTCGTGAATCCAGTATAGGCTATCTGTTCTTTTATCCAAATAAGGTATAAACAGGAATAAAAAATGAGATTAGATATAGGGGAGATAGGGGCTAGTTGTCACAAGGGCTATATCTTAGGAACTATAAGATTTTGAGTCCAAAGTCCAATCACATATATGCATTTTCTTTAGCAGAGGTTTTGTATGATGTTTCAAACACAGTTCAAAACCCTAAAATTTGAGTTCTATTTTAGAGAATAGAATTCACAAAAATGATTTTAATTAAGGATAGTTCAAATGATTTTTGTGAATTCTATAAAATAGAACTCAAATTCCAATATCATCATATGTTGAACAAGGTGAGCACAAAACAACTACACTAAAGTCATTAAAGGAATGTTCCGAGTTCAATACCTGTTAAGCTCAATCGACAGCATTTGTAGCATTAATAATATTGATTACCACAAAAACTAACTTAGACTCCTCCCTCCTTTTCTTTAAAAATGCTAAATCTCAGGGGCCTGGGTAGCTCAGCAAGTAAAGACGCTGACAACCACACCTGGAGTCGTAAGTTTGAATCCAGGGCATGCTGAGTGATTCCACCCAGGCTTCCTAAGCAACCTGGGGAGAGCCACGTTGGGTTAATCTCCTCGTGGTTGCTATAATGTGGTTCTCGCTATCGGTGGGGCACATGACGAGTTGTGTGTGGATTCCACGGAGAATAGCATGAGCCTCCACACGCGCTAGGTCTCTGTGGTAACACGCTCAACAAGCCACGTGATAAGATACTGAGATTGACGACCTCAGACACGGAGGCAACTGAGATTTGTCCTCTGGCACCCGGATTGAGGCGAGTCACTATGCCACCACAAGGACCTAGAGCGCATTGGGAATTGGGCATTCCAAATTAGGGAGAAAATCAAAAAGCAAAAATCTTGGTTACGGTCATGCAATTACAATAGAAGTGTATGGGTGCCAACTGTTTTTTAAAATACCCACTGTTTTAAATGTCTAGCCGGAAGATGAAAACAATGTGTGTTAACATGATTTTAGTGTGATAAAATCGCTTACTAACCTTTTCTGTGACAATTTAAACAACTTTACGGCTCAAATAATACACAAGTTTTAATTATAAGCTTCACATTTCTGGTTTTAAACCCTCCCAAAATTGGCCCCATTCACTTTCATCATCCCCATTTACTTCTATTGTAAGTGCCACACTGTAACCTCGATTTTTGGTTTCGTAGCTTGTTATAGGCCTTCAGCAAAATTTAAATGGTAAAACAGTTGTTTAATGGCAGGTTACACTGTGACAACGTGCCCCACTATTGGGTCAAAGTGTGTTCAATGAACTTTAAAATGTTTCTTGGGGAATAATGGTGTATTATTTACTTTTAGGTGTGTGGCTATGTATATTGAAATGTACTTTTAAAATGAGTCCCTCAGAAATATTCACTGGAGTAGTGTGACTATTAGCCCCAGTCAGTAGTGTAGTCTAGGGCATATAACCTAGATAATCACAGTCTCTCTTCAGTCAGTACTACACCACTGGCCCCAGTCTACCTTACTGCATTTCATGTATTACATCAAAATGTAACCAAGATAAAGTAAGACAAGGTGTGTGTGTGTGTGTGTGTGTGTGAGAGAGAGAGAGAGAGAGAGAGAGAGAGAGAGACACATGGGAGTACTCACTAATGTGTGTCAGAAACTTGTGGTTCTGGTGATAGTTTCACAAGAGGTAATTTTACAAATCACATCTGATTCTATGTAAGTTGAGTAAATTTGAGTTTTTTATTTATTTAGTTTTATTAATGTTCCTGTCTGTACAGAGTGCAAGTATGAATCTTGTGCAGTTATGCTACCCACCTGCTGTGTGACGTTTTATACTGTATGTTTCTGTCAATCTTCTTATATATTTTGAATGTTTATTGCAATCAACTTTAATTAATCTCACCTAGTATGATTTTTGCAGCTGGAAAAGTAGTCATTCACATCACTGTATGTTCCTTTTGGGCAATCACTGCACTCTGTGTCTCTCCCGTTTGTGTCTGCAATACATCTTCAGTTAATACCAGACCACCCACCACCCGAAGGAAAGGAAAATACATTGTATGCTGGAACTGTGGTGTAGTGTACTCCACACAAGTTTGAATCTAGCTCAAAACATTTCCTAATGTTTCCCTTCTCTCTCACTATCATTTAATCCCCATTAACACTGAATTTCCAGCTGAAGGTCAAATCTGTAAACGTTTAAAAATACAAGAGGTATGAGTACCCTGGTACAAAGAAAGCGCAGAGGTAGATTGCTTACGTTGCCTGGTGACCCCTTTCCCTGGAGAGCACTTGGAGACTGGTTCACAGAAATCACAGGATAGATCAGTGGGGTTTTTGCAGTAGAACCCCGGCTTACACTTGCACTGCCTGTTTCTGTCTGCATCACATTCCTTGTCCGTCATCAGATTATGGTCTAACACACACACAAATACAAATGTTATTCCCTGAAAATGATATGTGGCTTATCTGTACTAAGAGAAACTGAATGTGAAATTACTGCTGGAGCACTCCCTGCAGGGCAGACACTTGATCATGAGGTTTTCTTGCTCAATATAGGTGTGATGTTGGCAGGTTTCACACACTGTGTCCAACGTAGCGTTACATGTTGTATACACATATTTCCCTGAGAAAGAAAATGCTGATTTTTCACAGGACTCAATCATTCAGAGAAAATCATTTGAAATGAAAAATATTCCCCCACCATCAATTTACAGTGGTCCTAATAAGGTATTTGGACATTAAAGCCTAAATTAAAATGTAATGAATTTCATTACATTATATAACAAAGTATCAAACCAAGTATCATATGCAAAACAAACAACGCCAGACCTTTCCTCAGAAATAACTTCACTTTTCTTAGACATTTTTGCAATTAATTCTAACCAAATGGACTCAAGTGGATGTATGAAGTGCCCTAGGACCATGACCACAGGTACACTACATTAACTATAAACTCTATAATATTAACATTTTCCACTAAGTTTGACAACCAGAACATGTCAAAATACTTTTTTGTCTTCATTTTGAACAGTAATATCTATTGTTTTACCATTTAAAGTGTCTTGTAAATGTTTTGCTAAAAAAAAAAAAAAAAAAAAAAAAAAAAAGAAAGAAATTGACTGTGCTATCTTGTTTTATATAAATGCCACAAATTTTGTTATCTAAAGCAAAAAAGTGATTAAGTTTGTCTTAAGTTTCCAATACGTTTTGAGGCCACACAGTCTACCTAGTACTATTGCAAATATACTATAACATGTGCTAGGTTATGTGCATAAATGCCAGGAACTGTTGAACTGAAATATCTCCCTTGTTCACAGACAGAACAGGAACAGAACACTATACATGATTTCCTGTGCTTAGCAGAAACTCTAGTGGGCTGCTTTGACCTCGATGAACACAATATGAAAAGTAAAAAATAACACCCTGCATCCAATTTAGTGCCTTTCACCCAATTGTATGGCATTTTCTGTCTCTACATTACCTCAGACACACACCACAGTAAATGTAACTTAACACAGCACAGCAAAACAACAAACCATTGTAAAAACGTCATAGTAAAGCAAAAGATGAGCCTTGAACAGCCATTTTTACACAGTAGGTTAGGGAGAACAACTGCCTTTAGTTTCACAATGCTGTTTTAGATTTATACCGACTATAACAGGACCTTCATTTTAACAAGTGGAAAACAGTAGTGCGAAATACAATGATAATCCAAGTGATAACACTTAAAACACTCTGTAATGGAAATTGATGATTAAATATGGCAAACAAACCCAAGTGTAGAGTACAACTGTATCAAGCTCCTAGTTTAACCACATATGAAATTACATATATATGCTAAACAAAACAAAGCAAGTAATAAAACGTAACTCTCACCTTTTGGGCATTTATTGCATTTTCTTTTTTCCATCTTCGTCCTGGCTATAGACTGTTTTGGTTCTATCTTGTTGGAAATAGTCGTGCATTCATATGAAATCAGTGAGATTGTATGCCCCTAGACACTGCTCACAGACACTGAAAATAATAATCCTCTATATATTTACGTTACCTCAGAATCTGATGATTATTAAGCCATGCCAACCCCTTGTATTGTGTCAGTGATCTTTTCTTTTTATTCTTTGCTTTCTGTCTCTCAGTCTGTCACTCTCTCTTGTTCTCTCTCCTTATTGGTGTCTCAACATTTGAGTTAATCTTCCACAGTTCAGAAGGCAGAGGAACATATATTTATTCTCTTTCCTTTTCAGATTCTTCTGGCTCTGTTTTACACATCATCGATTTTGTTACCCACTTCTACCCTCCGCACTGGAAACACCCACTAACTTTATTCCGCCCTCTGCACTCTGCTCGCCTTCCTTCCTGTTCTCTCAGATCTTAACCCCCAAGACAGAAAAAGAAAATCAACACTACCTAAAAGCATTTGTTTTGTTTGAAAGGTAGTTCACCAAATAAATTAATTTATTCACCGTCATGTTGTTCTAAACCTGTATGATTTTCTTTCTTCATACACTGCAAAAGATTTTACATTGAAGATATGTATGCTGTGAATGTGAATGGTGACCGGGGCTGTCAAGTTCTAATTGTGACAAAAAGCACCATAACAAGGTCTACTGTACAGTATATGACTTGTGTGCTACATTCCAGGTCTTGTTAAGTCATACAAGCTTTGTGTAAAGAACAGGCTGAAATTTACATTGTTCTTCACTGAAAATCTTCTGCTCCACCGTAGCTCTCAGATCTCATTTTTGCAATTAAACGTGTGCGACCCCGCCTCCTGTGCGGATATTGTGTTTTATCTTCACTATACGCTATTCATAATTTCATTTAATTTCATTAAAACTGACTGATCTCAGTTCTCTGGGCTGTCAGTAAAGGGTTCAACTTTTGACGCACTGAGTCATGTAACAAAACAATATGGCGCCGATCTCAGTGGAGTTTGTCTTTGGGAGAATCACCCACATAACTACAGTTGGTAAGAAACCTAATCAATTTTTACATTGAAACCTGTTAGGAGTAAACAGATTAGAGTCTCTAGTTTCTTTCAATATGCCAATATTGAAAATTTGAGAGACGTATTGCAAAACGGCACACTTTTAAACATAAACCAGTAGTGCTATTTTTTCCTTAAGAAATCCTATATTTACTGTTCATTATCTCATTGAGAATCAATGGGTTTATCCAAAAGCTGAAAAAAGGTTGCTTTCAGAGGCTTTATATGAACATGGGATGAAAATAAGGAGCATTTCGAATTGTTCTGAGACCAGTACAGACAACAAACTGGAGGTTAAGTAATTTACTAAATAGGGAGCAAGGTAGCATACTATAGCTTTCCTATGAAGTCAAGTGCTTTCACTCCTAACATCCTACCAAATGTTCAGTTACAGGCTGCAGATGATGTTCGGACCACTCAACATGGTTGGCAGACATAAAGGACAAAAGTGATCAGTATATAGATTCAGAATTTATAATGCTACATTTAGTTTTAACATGGTTAGCAGTGATTAGCCATTGCTGGCCATTACTTGTATCAGAATTAAATATGCTAATTTCTGACTGGTAAAATGCTTCACTTGTTTGTTTGACAGTGCAAAGAGAGAACACTGAGATTTTGTTGCCAATGTAGAAAAAACCCTAATGTAACATTAATGTCAAATCAAGTCATATAATTTTTATTTGTATGTTTTTTTAATTTATTTGTGCTTGTCCCAATACACATTGATCCAAAGCAACTTTACAGAGAATCAGCTTTAATGTCTGTTACGTCTCAAAAACATGAATAACCAACACTCCTGGAATCATAAACAATATGATAATTATTATTTTTTTTGTTTTTTTTTTTGTGGAAAACGATTAAAAGTTTATTAGGTGCTACTAGTTACACATCAAAAAGAAAAATGAAAAATACATACAGCAGTCACTCATGAGTACCAATGATGTTTGGCATTTATCGATGTCAAAACTCTGCGTGACATTTCTTATTGTGAATAAATGAGATATGACCTATATTTAAGTCTTTTCCTCACACAAAGCTATTGTCTACTTTTATGGTGCTTTTTGCTATTTTTGGAGCTTGACAGCCCCTGGTCACCATTCACTTTTTTTTTTATGGAAAACATTCAGCTAAACTTCTCAAACTGTGTTCAATGGAAATATAAAGTAATGCAGGTTTGTAAAGATGTGAGGGCAAGTCAGTGATCACAAAATGTTCATTTTGGGTAAACTATTCTTTAAAGAATGATCCATTTTGCATCTACAAACCAAATTGTCCAGTATTTGCATGTTTCAGTTGTCGTTTCAGGCTGTTCCTCAACATAAATAATGCTCTGCAAGTTTCCGATGTGTGGATTCCACTCACCTAATGCTTACCTCACACAGTCTTCACACAACTTTGGCACAGAAGCCACACTTGCAGTCATGAACAGTGTTGGGTAATGTGACTTTATGGAAGTAACTTGCCAGAATATTGCATTACTCCTTTAAATAACTTAAATAATAAGTAATTTTTTTATGGAAAGTAAAGTAAATTTTCTTTACTTTTGTGTTTCTTTTTTCTCACAGCCACTTTCTCTGCTATGCAATGCATTCCATACAAATAATCCATGCATTGCATACAAGAGACATTACAGGTCACGCAAGATACTGTACAACACTCGTCAAAACAGCATAGTAAACAAATAGATATTTAGAAAGTAGGTGATTGATTCTTATAATAAAGAATCAATCACATGAATATGCATTATTTGTTTTTCCATCAAATGGCAGCCAATATGAATGAAGAATAACCACCGTTTTACCAAAAGCAGCAAAGTCCAACACTTGAACCTGCATCATACGTGTCATCATATGTTGTGCCCATAGAAGTCAGGTTAAAATTCAGTGAGGAATGCCAGTCTAACATGTTCAAGGAATAAGTCTGATGAATAAATAAAATCTTTTTTCCACTCAAGTCATCTCAGTGCACACTTGTTTTGAGTTGATCCACGATGCATGCAGATGCCAACTTCAAAGGCACTTGATGATACAACTTGAATGGAATCTTTTTTTAATGCTACCAAAATGTCAAAAACGGTTTCATGAATCAAACTACTTATAAAACAAAAATGTGGAATATTTTTAGAGACCAAGACATTTTCTTTGCATATACAATCAGTGTAGAACATTGCTTGGAGTAACTGATCCAGAGTCTTTTCTCATCCTATTCTCTCAGTTACGGGGAGCTGTAACATGGAGCATTTCGGCTGCATAAGTCAGTGAATTGAGCGAGTATTTCACCCTGAGTATCATGTAATGGCCAGTGGAAGACTAGCCTTATAATCCCTCTGCCTAAACAAGTTTACAAGATTTTTTTATTTTTATTTAATGCAGTGTGTATTAACACATGAATCAACCATGTTTCACTCAACCGAATGTTGACCTCATATTACTCTAAAACGCATGCGATGTCTGTATCTAAAAGGTGATTATCTCCTTTACCTGCAAGGCAGGACTTCCTTTCTAAATACATTGACTGTTGGGATCTAGAGCTTCTTGGGAAGCTCAAATGCAATGGGTTACTTTATTTAAAAAGTAACTCAGATATTATTGTATAAAATAAAAATATTGTATTACTTTACTTGTTACTCGAAATAAGTCATCTGATTATGTAACATACATTACTTGTATCGTGTTACTACCAACAACATGGGTCATTAATACCATAAAACAGAAATAATTACACAGACTTTAACATTACAGACTAGGAGGAATACATTAATTCACGTAATTATTACAATTGCATGGAACAATGCATCATGCACTCGAATGTTAAATTCGAAACAAAAAGATGCCGACAATTGATTCTGCCGATGCACTGATGAATGAAAGATGATGTTTTGACACTGCATGACATCTCCAGATAACCTACTTAATCCCATAATCATTAAATATAAACAAGATGTGGCATTTTATTTTATAACACTTTTAGGCAGCTGCGGTTCAATTTAATATATAGAGCCCCACCCCCCAAAAAAAACACAACCCGTGACTACATTTTAACAGCATTTTCAAAATAGCCCAATTGGGTGGAAAAAAAAATTAAACTGTCAATAGATAAACTCATTACCAACCAAAGAGTATCAAAACATGGCATGACCAGGTCTTAACACTATGTACCGTGGATGTACTACGATATTATTTGAAGTACACTGGTCTTTTCCATGTAGCTTGTAGTGTGATTTGCTAATTTCTCTAAAGTGCTTAATTTAGTTCGGTTTAGTTTAGCTAATTTGAAAATTGAAAATTGAATACACAACAGAATTAGAGCTGTTTTGCTACTTGTTAGTCAGCAGTAGGTGGTGTTTGGGGAGGAACATTCTCAGGACAGAAAGCATTTGATAGAATAAAAAAATATGTGCAGTGCAAGATTAGTCATTAATATTGCTTTTTCCCGGAAGAGAAAGACTGTCCATGTTAAATGTGTATATCTTCTAAAAGGTCAATTTGTCACCTTTTAGGAGTACAATATACTGTGGATGACTTTAAAGCGAGACACTAACTAAAAGCAAGAAAACAAAAATGTTTTATATAATAAGGGTCCCATGTGAGCAAGCTCATAATCAGGTTTTATAGATTATAATAGCACAAGAACACTTGGTGTGATACAGATGCACTTTATTTAAATCTAATTATAAAAATTGAGTAATCCGAGGTATTTTGTCTAGATGACAGAAGCCAAAACAACAATCATAAGTAGGATTCACAGCCTGGGCTACAGACTTTGCGGTGTAAGAGTAAGAGTGATCTGTTTTACTTAACATTAAATAAAGATCTTAGGACTTTGTTTTACTTCCATTGTCTGGTGTTGAATACAACACATGCTTATCTTATATACAGTAGGTGTTGTATAAATATCATTAGTAAAGCACATGTTTTGCAGTGTTTCTTAGGAAACGATGTAACAATATTTTAATAGCACCACTTGACCTTTTTTTCTGTGGTTGTTACAGTAAGTTCGCTGGAAAAAAACCCCCCAAACGATACAAAGCAGAGAACCTCTTCCTTTACATCATGCCCCCATTTTTCTCTTTTCACTCTTCACCACCCAGAATAACCTAGCAATGTATTTTAAAAAAAATAAACACTCAGTGCACCTCAGTAACCACATAGTAATGTCAGTGCAACCACCCAGTTGCCAAGCAAAGTACCCCTTTCATTTAAAAATCCAGAGGGTGTACACACAGTTCAAAGTACACAGTCTTATTCATGGCTTTCAGAAATGTGTTAACTATCCATACAGGCATGAACTTGCTAAACTGAATAACATAAGTCTTTATAGCCTGTATATCACTTTAAAGAAAGCTAATAATGCTGTATGTACACTGTGGGGGATGGTCTAGAGTTCCCGTCCGGAGAGAGAGAGAGGTAAGGGCACTTACACCTGAGCTAAATTATGATTAACACCTGTATCTAATTACACTGGTGCCGAAACCCGGGAAAATTCTAAGTACGCCCCATGGAGTCCTCGTAGTTGGCCAAGATCCTCCAGTCCCTTGGCAGGCTCCATCAGTCCCACCAACAATCCCTGCTTGAGCTTCGCCAAGACGAGGATTGCCGGTTCTTTGAAATCCTGCAAGCTCAAGCAGAGGATAGGCTTGCAATCCGGAGCCTGCTTGGCCGGGAGAGAGCCCCGGCCTCGACCCGGACATCCACAGCCCCCTGCCCCCACCCACACTCCTGAAAACAGGGGGAGGAAGACGACGCAGAGGCATTCTTAGACCTGTTTGAGTGGGAGGCTGAGGTCTGGAACTGGCCGCTTGATCAATGGATGGCCAGGCTCCTCCCGCTCTTGTCCAGGGAAGTCCAGCTTGCTGCCCAACAACTGCCGGCAGCTAACCTCCTGGCCTACGATGACCTGAAGAAGGCAATCCTGCCCTCGAAGCCCAGGCCAATACCGGCTGCTCTTCCAGTCCCTGAAGCTGGGGAAGTCTGACCACCATTTGCCTTTTCCCAGCGGCTCCAAGACGCGTGCCGGAAATGGCTGCTGGCGGGGAACCATGACGTCGTAGGAATCACAAATCAGGTGGTACTGGAACAACTTATCCTTCGGCTGCCAAAGGGAATGGCGGAGTGGTTCCAGTGACACCACCCAGTGTCGCTGGATGAAGCTGTCCAACTCGCAGAGGACCATTTGGCGGCTTACCCGAGGGCGGAAGAGCCCACTTCATTCTCTCGCTCTCCTTCCCCTCCCCCTGTGTGTTCCCCTCCTCCCTCTCACTCTGCTCTCTCCCCAGAGCCCGTTCCTGCCCTGCGGAGGCAAGGAGCTCCACCACCGAGACCAGTACCCCGCACAAGGTGGTGGACACACACCCCCGCCTCACAAATACCCCCGCGGTCAGTTCCCGCCTCACCCATCCGCTGATTTTGGGGACTAATTGGCCTGAATTTAGGAATTTATTAAAGGGAATGACATGGGTCCTGAGTAAAAGCGATGAGATGTGATATGTGCGATGCTATGGCAGGGGAGGCGGAGCCGGGGCCTTCTTTGTCAGCTCCATGTCATGATGACGTGAGGGGGGGAGAGGCTGTGGCCCCTCCCATCCTCAGGGGAGTTCCAGAAGGGGATTTCCCTTTGGAGCAGTCACGGGACGAAACCCTCAAGCACACCTACGACCAAATGAGAGTAATCGATGGTCAACAACTCCAGCCGAATGTCGCACTTTCATATCCCTATTTCGCAATTATAAACAAGTGGTTGTATAGAGTGACGCGGGACACTCAAACAAAGGAAGATACAACCCATCTCTTAATAGCCAGGCGGCTCACTATAATCCGATGGCAGGTCACCTAGGGGAAAGAAAAACACTGATCCGCTTCATAGCCTGTTTTTATTGGCCCAGGCATTGGCGGCGATGTCCGCAGGTGGTGTGCGGCTTTCCGTGAATGTCAACCGGTGAATCCACCGGCCACCCCAAAAGTGCCTTTGCGCCCCCTTCCACTGATCGAGGTCCCCTTCGAGAGAATTGGCATGGACCTTGTCGGGCCATTAGAGCGGTCAGCACACGGACATCGTTTTGTATTAATCCTAGTGGATTATGCAATGCAATATTCGGAAGCAGTGCCTCTGAGAAACATATCAGCACGTAGTGCTGCGGAGGCAGTCTTCAAAATAATCTCCCGGGTGGGGATTCTGAAAGTAATTCTCACCGATCAGGGCACAACTTTTATGTCACAGACACTATGTGAGCTCTATGAATTATTGGGTATTAAATCGTTTCGCACAAGCATTTACCATCCACAGACAGATGGCCTGGTGGAGCGATTTCATAAAACCCTTAAGAACATGATTAGTAAAGTTTGTGCACGATGATGCTAGGAATTGGGATAAATGACTCGACCCCCTGTAATTTTCAGTACGAAAGGTCCCGCAAGCCTCTACTGGCTTTTCCCCACTCGAGCTGCTGTATGGGCGGTACAGGGTGCTTGACGTCATCCTCGAAGCTTGGGAGGAGGGACCTTCAGATAGCAAGAATGAAATTCAGTACGTTCTTGATCTTAGAGCAAAACTCCACACACTGGGGCAACTAACACAGGAGAATTTGCTCCAAGCTCAAGAACGACAGCGCCGACTGTATGACAGGGTACTTAGATAAGAGAATTGACACCGGGAGATAAGGTTCTCGTATTATACCCCATCTCGACCTCCAAATTACTCGCCAAGTGGCAAGGACACTATAAGGTCACACGACGAGAGGGGGAACTCGATTATGAGGTTAAGCGAACCAATAGAGGGGGCGCACGTCAACTATATCACCACAACCTCCTGAAATTATGGAGGGAGAATTGGATGCACTGCTCGATATGGGAGTATTAGAGGATTCCCACAGCGATTGATCCAGCACGGTTGTTCTAGTGCCTAAGAGCGACGTGTCTGTACGGTTCTGTGTGGATTATAGGAAAGTTAACGCGGTGTCTAAATTTGATGTACCTGATGCCCCGCATTGATGAGTTACTCGATCGGTTAGGTACTGCTCGATTTTATTCGACATTGGATTTGACAAAGGGTTATTGGCAGATCCCCTTGACACCAATTTCTTGCGAAAAAAACAGCCTTCTCCACGCCGTTTGGATTGGACCAATTTGTGACGCTTCTGTTACATTTATTTGGGGCCCCGGCTACATTTCAGCAGCTCATGGACTGAATCCTCAGACTGCATATGTAGATGGCACATGCAGACGTCACATGCAGCATCTGAGGGCGGTCCTGCGGTCACTGCGGTAGGTAGGGCATACATCAAACACCAAGAAGTGCGCGATTAGATTGGTGGAGGTGCGGTATCTGGGGTTCCACTTGGGTCAGGGGCAGGTGTGTCCTGTGACTGTGGCAGTTGGTGCTTCAGACAGAGGGCTGGGGATTGTGCTCTCGCAGGTGATGGAGGGGGAGGAGTGCCCGGTGCTGAACATCAGCCGTAAGCTCTCCTTGAGGGAAACAAAGTACAGCACCATGGAAAAGGAGTGTCTGACCATCAAGTGGGCGGTCTTCACCCTCCGGAACTACCTGCTGGGGTGGGCCTTCACCCTCTACTCAGATCATGCCCCACTCCAGTGGCTTGACCGCATGAAGGATACCAACGCACGGATCACCCGGTGGTATCTGGCTCTCCGGCCCTTTAAATTAAAGGTGGTCCACAGACCCGACTTCCTCTCCAGGAAAGGGGGTGGGGGGAGTGGTAGGTAGGCCGGATAGCCCCCCGGCCTGAGTCAGACGGTGGGTGTATGTGGCAGCGGGGGCGTGGTGTCAAGTGCCCATCAGGAGAGAGAGAAGCGGTAAGGGCACTTAAACCTGAGCTAAATTATGATTAACACCTGTCTCTAATTACAGTGAGCATGGGGAGAGTGGCATAAAAAGAGCCACACTGCCAGCAGAGTCCAGAGAGTGTCGGGGTCTGGAAGCGTAATTGTGAAGCTAAATTTAATTGTGAAGCTAATGTTAATTGTGAAGCTGAAGTCTAGCGTGAAGCTGGCATGTTGTGGCGCCCCTGTAAAAGCCGATAAAAGCTCACGTACCTGAGTTGAAGGAACCTGTTTTCCTGTGTCCTCCTTGAAGTCACTACATACACCTACAATGGTGGTCTCTGGAATAGGGTTGCTCCGATACCAAAATTTTGGATATGGTACCATACCAGCCCTGGTACCTCTGTATCAATTCTAAAATCAACAAATTTTTTTATGAAAATACACAACTTGATTAAAATAACTGCATAAAGTCTCACAGATACAAATGATGCATTTTTGGTTTTAATTTCAGGATTCCATGTTAACGGTTTTAATTAAATTTCATGATCAAATGGTGTTTAATCAAATTGATACACACAGATTTAATAATAATAATAATAATAATAATAATAATATATATATATATATATATATATATATATATATATATATATATATATATATATATATATATATATTGCAATTTTATTTTGGCCAAATAAAATGCAGATCTTCACGGTATTTATGAAAACATTAATGAACATTAACATTAATCTGATTACTGTAATGGCTGACATCACAACAATGTTAGTGGGACTTTTATTTTGACTGACCTTTGAGTTCTCCTGTTTTTCGGGTTAGTTATCTCAAAATGGGATTGTGCTGGGATTATCCTATCTGCACCTGAGGAGTTCATTTAAGTGTTAGCAGCTGTTACATTTGTGTGAGTGTGTGCGCATGCGTGTTTGTGAAACAGATAAACAGAGCAGCACCTTTTGTTCATTCTGTTGTGTGCAGTGCATGCGACTGTAAATTATTTAATTAAATTATACTTCTGCTGTTTAATTTTCACATTTGGCCATATCCAGAGGTTATTTATTTTATTTTCAATTTGTCAATTGATTTCAACTCAAAATTGTCACATATGATATAGTTTTGCTAATAACAGCATACTGTAATATGTTAACGAAATTAGCAAAAAGATGATATTGTACCGTTTAATTTTTTTTTTTGGTATCGCGATACTGCGTTAATACCGGTAAACCATGCAACCCTACTCAGGTATAGGGTTGAGCAGTTTACCAGTAGCCTACTAACGCAGTATCGCGAAACCAAAAATATTTAATTGTATGATATCATCTTGCTAATTGCTAATAAAAAAGCACCATTTGATCATTACTTTTAATTAAAACACATGGAATCCAGAAAAATTAAAACGGAAAATGCATAATTACCTGTGAGACTTTATGCAGTTATTTTAATATTATTTTAAGGAATTTCTGTGTATTTTCATAAAAAATATTTATATTTGTTGATATCGATTTTGTATCGATACCAAGGTACCAGGGCTGGTTTGGTACCGCAGTCAAAATGTTGGTATCGGCGGACCCGACTCTGGAACAGTCAATGTAGCCTATCTTGCTCTCCCGATCACGTCAGTGCAAAGTAAACGCCCCCTTGACAGATGTTGGGAAACTATGTTTACTGGTTTTAGGGGAAAGGAGGTTGGGACATGACGATGCAGACAAGCATGAAAGTGAAAGTGTAGAAAGAAGAAAAGTCGAGTAGTGTTGTAGCAGTTACTCATCATGATCATTTTGTGGTATGTAAACATTTCTCCATTTGTAAACTATCTATCTATCTATCTATCTATCTATCTATCTATCTATCTATCTATCTATCTATCTATCTATCTATCTATCTCTTTCTCGCTCTCTCTCTCTCTCTCTCTCTCTCTCTCTCTCTATCTATCTATCTATCTATCTATCTATCTATCTATCTATCTATCTATCTCTTTCTCTCTCTGTGTCTGTCTGTCTGTTTGCCTGCCTTCCTGTCTGTCTGTCTGTATTTGTCCTTTATCATTTCTTCCTCCACTCCTACGTTTTTTATTCAGTTTTGTTCTTTTGCGTCATTTCTACCCTAATATTTTTTCTGATAAACTTCAGTCTGCTCAGTTCTTAATCCAACTTTCTTAATGTTTTTTCCTCCTCTCTGTCTAGTCTTACCGTCCTTGTTCTTCCCTTGTGTGGGTCAGTGCCATTAGCTGGGTGGGTGCAGTCCCCTGAACATCCACGTGGATATAAACCTGATTCCAGCCTTACATGGGAAGAGTGTGCCCCGAAAGGACACAGAGTCACCCTCACTCTCATACACTTGGACCTGGAAGAAAGCTATGATTGTGAGAATGATGCCTTGAAGGTGTGTGTGTACATAGCTATAGTTTGGGGAGACAATTTCATCAGAAGTAAGCTAAATATGTCCTCATTTGGACAAATTATAAAAAATAAAGTAAATGACTTTTCTTTGTTCTAAAAATGATAACTTTCTTTTAGGGTTTGGGTTGAGTGCGTCTATAGAGTTATCTACATTTTGGACTCTGACTCATTGTCTAAGACAGTTTTCAAAGCCTCAGAAAAGGAGTATTAATAGATTAAAATACTTATCACATGATTCCAGGTGTTTCAGAAATGGTCAGCTTATACTGTATGTTGTGGGCCTACATCATGATTTTAACTTATTTCAGCATTTAAAGAAGTTATTGTATTTTAAATGAACTCATAAATAATTTATTCTCATCTTGAGAACCCTTGGAGTTTGCTGTGGCCCCTAGTGGAATCCGGCCGCTGGTTGAGATCCATTGATCTATAGTTTTTATCCATCCATCCATATTCTATAGCTGCTTGTCCTATGCAGGTTCGCAGGGAGTGCTGGAGCCTATCCCAGCTGTCTCGGGAAACACCCTGGACAGGTGGCCATCTTAGGGCTAACACACACAGACATACACACCCACACTCTTACACTTACTGGCAACTTAGAGTTTGTAATTCACTTGACCTGCATGATTTTGGACTGTGGGGGAAACCGGAGCAATATATTTATAATGAGCTTTTTATAATATAGATTTTATATTTATAAAGATAGAATGCGTGTCTATTTAAGTAACAACAGGCACTTTTTGTTCAGATATTTGCAGATAAAAAGCTCCTTTTCACTCTGTGTGGGACCAAGTCTATGGAGGTGCTGCAGACGTCTATCAACCCGTTCCTTCAGTCCTCTTCTGGTGGCTGTCTCTCTCTTTCATTTCTCGCAGACTACTCGAACACCAAGAGGCACACTGGATTTCGAGGCTTTTACACCATACAGGGTAAAAACAGTTAGCAAGAGAAAGAGATTATGAGCAATACAGTAACCTATACACTACCGGGCAGAAATGATATGAGATTGATTAAAATAAATGATAGGAGAGTAGGAGGACTGAGTTTAAGAAAAATGCGGATTACAGTAAATTTGTCTACTTGCATATAAGAATGTCAACAATACTTTTTTTTTCGAGTGGTTGACACATTTCGACTCCATGACACATTTCGACCCCCCCCCAACAAACTGTTACTTAGACATCTAATCTTTAACCTCAAGGCTCAAATTCTTATTTATAGATGCTGATGAGTGTAAGGACCCTGATAATGAGTGCAGTCACCACTGCAATAACTACATTGGGGGATATCGCTGTTCCTGCAGACCAGGGTACCTCCTCAACCCAGATCAGCACACCTGCAGAGGTAATGCTCAACTTTTCACCATATTTCTGAAGGGTTTAGAGCTAATATATTATGATTGTGTGTGTTCAGTGTTTGGTAAATTACTCAAAAATGTAGTCCACTGCAAATGATTAATCAGATTACTGACTTTACAGATTTATTAATCAGAAAAATGAATCACTTAGTTACTTTTTTTTTTTTTTTTTAAGTTTCTTAAATAATTGTTTTTATTTTCGGTACACAAATTCAAAATAATATCTATATTTACTTATAGACATATAAGTTAATTGACACACAAATATAATACATTCAGCACAACACGTTTCTCCCTGACAATGACTTGTTATGGAGCGTACATCCTTTACAGAAAATGCAAATAGATGTACAGTACTGAACATGGTTTTATTCACCACCTCTGTGTCAGTTAGCTGCAGTGAAGATCACACAGGATCCCGAGAGGGTGTGTTGATATCACCTGGCTGGCCAGGATCATACCCAGAAAACTCTGTCTGCTCTTACACTCTGGCTGTAGAAGAGGGTCTGCAGTATGAGTTCATGTTCACTGGGGTCTTTGATGTGGAGAAGGGAGAGAATGGAAAATGCATTGACTCATTAATTGTAACACTATACTGTAACCCATTGAACACCTACTTTTACACCTGCAATTTCCCACAATCTCATCTCTTTGTTTTTTTTAATCTTTTTAATCTCTCTCCTTTTCCATATGGTCTCCTCTCAGGTAAAAACTGTCTCTGAAGACTTCGGTCCATTTTGTGGCCACGTCCGCCCCTACTCCACCTTTCGCACTCGGTCTCCACATGTTGAAATTATCTTTAGGACAGATGATGCAGGAACAAACCGAGGGTTTAGCCTCAGTTACAAAACCAGAGGTGTGACTGTTACTGCTCATTTTTAGGACTAGACGAGTTTCTGCAGGTTCTAGCTCTATTTATGTATTTACTAATCAGATTGCTGATTGAAAATTGCTTTGGTTTGTTTATTTATATGTTGTAATATGTTTATCGATAAACATTATTCCACACAGAAATGACTTGTCCTGGAACCGTGACGCCAACGTCTAGTCTGAGCCTGAATAGTTCTGAATATTTCCCGAACAATGAGGTTACAGTAAAGTCTGACAAAGGACATGTTTTGCAATCAGTAAGTATTTAGTGGTGAATATAATCTAATTTATCATCGTAGGCTTAAGGGCCATAGATTGGATATTTGAGTTTATCATAGATATTTTATAACAGTCATTTTCAACTGGTGGGTTGCAAACCCAATAAAATTTAACACAGGTCTGTTCAAATAAATATGACCAATGAACAGTCTGGGTCCTGAAGCAAATAATAATATTACTACTAATAATAATAATTATAATATAGGCTATACACACACACACACACACACACACACACACACACACCCACACAGTATATATATACACCGATAGTGCCAGATGGGCTGGTTTGATTATTTCTGTAACTGCTGATCTCTTGGGATTTTCACACACAACAGTCTCTAGAATTTACTCCGAATGGTGCCAAAAACAAATAACATCCAGTGAGCAGCAGTTCTGTGGATAGAAATGCTTTGTTGATGAGAGAGGTCAACAGAGAATTGCCAGACTGTTTGAACTGACAAAGTCTACAGTAACTCAGATAACCACTCTGTACAATTGTGGTGAGAAGAATAGTATATCAGAATGGCATCTCAAAGCAAAATGGCATCTCAAAGCAGAATACTATTCTGAGATGCAGGTTGGCGCTGTTTTGGCGGCATGCCAAAACAATATTACACAATATTAATAATATAACTACACAATATTAGGCTGGTGGTTTAAATTTTGTGACTGATCGGTGTATATATATATATATATTAAGTATATGTATAACTATAGCTATACTGTAGCTATGCTGCATGTATAGTTTATGAGCCAACCCTTGTTTACCGTGTTTCACAGGAAGCAACAGCTAAGGATGAGTATATATCCAAATGCCAGAGGAATGGAGAGTGGAGCCCTGTTATTACATGTGAGCGTGAGAAAATGTCTTCTTTACCATAGCCCTGTTTTCTTGATTTCTGAACAAACTATTTTTTTTAGATGCATATCAATGTGTCTATCTGTCTGTGTGAACAACTGTCACTACAAAGAAACAGGAAAACAAAACATTAGCACAATAAACAAGCAACATTCACAGTACATACAGTATAATTACATTTCTCACTGATAATGTTATTTAGATTTTTTAGAAAATGTTGGTTGGGTGTCTTGGACCAAAATGGAATTTAAGTGAAACATTTTTGGAAAAAGTCATTTTTAATGTCCATTTTCAGCTCTATCGCTGATCCTAAAAATTAAATAAGCTGTTTTCACTACTGTTTCTTCTATATGAAAATGACTTCTTGATGACCTTTTGAATGGCATCTTAGGCATTATATGATTCAATTTACTGTAAAGGATACATGTAACATAGTCTTAAACTTAACTCTAAAATTATTTCAAAATTTTTTTTTCAACAAATTTTAATTCACTCTCAAGCAGATTCTTCTTCTTTTTCCCATTCAGCTGTGGATTGTGGCATTCCTGACCTACCAGATTTAATAGAGCTAACAGTGGAAGATCCTCTCACAACTTATTTACAACAAATCAGCCTCAAGTGTTCTTCTGAATATTACCTATTCTCTGGAAATGGTGAGATGTGTGGTGCATGTGCCAAATACATTGATTTAATGCTTGATATAAATTAGTAATTGCTGCCTTTTCTGTCCTCTTTTATCTTAGGCCATTTCATCTGTGATGCTGAGGGTAATTGGGTATCTGGGAGTGGTCAGAAATTCTCAGAAGATTTGCCTAAATGTGTCCCAGGTACATTCATCCTGTGTGTTTGTGTGTGTGTGTGTGTATATATATATATATATATATATATATATATATATATATATATATATATATATGTATATGTGTGTGTGTGTGTGTGTGTGTGTGTATAAAATATAAAACCCAAAATACCATTGGTTTAGACCATTTTAGATGCTCAGAAGGAGAAAAATCTTTCCACATATCTTTGATTTTTTTCTTCTTCTATATTTTAGTGTGTGGACTGAATACAGAAATCACCACTGGTGGCAGAGTCTTTGGTGGGAGACCAGCATTACTGGGGCAGATTCCCTGGCAGCTCTTACATAGGTCAAATCCCAGAGGTGGTGCTTCACTGATCAGTGATTACTGGGCCCTCACAGCTGCTCATGTAGTAGATGGATATGAAACAACCACCATGAATTGGTTAGGGGGAATGATTGATGCTCAGGACAAAAACATAATCACCATGGAGACAGAAAAGATAATAATTCATCCAAAGTATAAAAAAGTAGATAAATATGGGGAACAAAATAACTTTGACAATGATATTGCACTGATTAAAATGTCTGCTAGGGTGCCACTTGGTCTAAACATCAGGCCAGTGTGTCTGCCAAAGAAAACAGACGGACCTGTGATGGAGGATGTGATGGGCACAATTTCAGGTTTTGGAGGATATAGCAAAAAAAATATTGAAGTAGTCATAAGAAGTCAAAAATTGCTTTATGGGCATGTTCAGGAGTATTCAAATGATAAATGTATTTTAGATCTGCCTGTCACTGATAACATGTTCTGTGCTGGAAATGATGGCCAGCGTATAGACAGTTGCAAAGGTGACAATGGAGGTCCACTGTTTCTCCCTACATTGGAACAAGGGTCTGCAGAACAGCCTTTTAGGCTTGTAGGTATTGTATCATGGGGTCCACATGGATGTGGACATAAAAGCTATAAAGGTTACTACACTAAAGTACAGAACTACCTGGATTGGATCAGAGAAACTATAGAAAACAACTAACATCCACATACAGAAATAAGATTCTGTTCCACCATGTTATTGTAATGCACACCAGTCAAGTTTCTCAGAAAATACGGTTATATCTGATCAGCTTGTAAATGCATCTGCTGTTGCATATGATTCAGCATTTTTCATTTTTTCTTATACTCTAATATATTCTATTATACTATAGTATCATGTATACTAAATTACAGAAAATTGTAAAATCTATATGCTCTATACTGCAATACAATAAAAATGTTCTCACTAAATCTTTTTTCTCATTAGTCAAAACTGTTTTGCAAAAATCACTTCTTATGTAATACCCCCCCTATGTTTTCTATGATTGTATAACTGAATAGTTCATGGGTTGCCTCAGTCTGCTACAGTTTCAATTGCTCTCTTCTTTTTCTTGCATGTAATTTTTTATGCCATGCACTGTTTCTTTTCCAGGTTTGACTTCTTTAGCCAAATCAAACAAACTTGATTTTGGTTGTGACTTAGACTCGTTTTCCCACCTATGACACCACTAAATAAAAATAAAAAAAATGTATGAACATTTAAAAAAAAACCTTTTCATGATTGCTTTAGAGTATATATAGTACATGCTTTATACTGTATATCCTGACAAGCCACAGACAGATGGCCTGGTGGATCGATTTCATAAAACCCTTAAGAACATGATTAGTAAAGTTTGTGCACGATGATGCTAGGAATTGGGATAAATGACTCGACCCCCTGTAATTTTCAGTACGAAAGGTCCCGCAAGCCTCTACTGGCTTTTCCCCACTCGAGCTGCTGTATGGGCAGCGCCGCACAGGGTGCTTGACGTCATCCTCGAAGCTTGGGAGGAGGGACCTTCAGATAGCAAGAATGAAATTCAGTACGTTCTTGATCTTAGAGCAAAACTCCACACACTGGGGCAACTAACACAGGAGAATTTGCTCCAAGCTCAAGAACGACAGCGCCGACTGTATGACAGGGTACTTAGATAAGGGAATTGACACCGGGAGATAAGGTTCTCGTATTATACCCCATCTCGACCTCCAAATTACTCGCCAAGTGGCAAGGACACTATAAGGTCACACGACGAGAGGGGGAACTCGATTATGAGGTTAAGCGAACCAATAGAGGGGGCGCACGTCAACTATATCACCACAACCTCCTGAAATTATGGAGGGAGAATTGGATGCACTGCTCGATATGGGAGTATTAGAGGATTCCCACAGCGATTGATCCAGCACGGTTGTTCTAGTGCCTAAGAGCGACGTGTCTGTACGGTTCTGTGTGGATTATAGGAAAGTTAACGCGGTGTCTAAATTTGATGTACCTGATGCCAAGCATTGATGGGTTACTCGATCGGTTAGGTACTGCTCGATTTTATTCGACATTGGATTTGACAAAGGGTTATTGGCAGATCCCCTTGACACCAATTTCTTGCGAAAAAAACAGCCTTCTCCACGCCGTTTGGATTGGACCAATTTGTGACGCTTCTGTTACATTTATTTGGGGCCCCGGCTACATTTCAGCAGCTCATGGACTGAATCCTCAGACTGCATATGTAGATGGCACATGCAGACGTCACATGCAGCATCTGAGGGCGGTCCTGCGGTCACTGCGGTAGGTAGGGCATACATCAAACACCAAGAAGTGCGCGATTAGATTGGTGGAGGTGCGGTATCTGGGGTTCCACTTGGGTCAGGGGCAGGTGTGTCCTGTGACTGTGGCAGTTGGTGCTTCAGACAGAGGGCTGGGGATTGTGCTCTCGCAGGTGATGGAGGGGGAGGAGTGCCCGGTGCTGAACATCAGCCGTAAGCTCTCCTTGAGGGAAACAAAGTACAGCACCATGGAAAAGGAGTGTCTGACCATCAAGTGGGCGGTCTTCACCCTCCGGAACTACCTGCTGGGGTTGGCCTTCACCCTCTACTCAGATCATGCCCCACTCCAGTGGCTTGACCGCATGAAGGATACCAACGCACGGATCACCCGGTGGTATCTGGCTCTCCGGCCCTTTAAATTAAAGGTGGTCCACAGACCCGACTTCCTCTCCAGGAAAGGGGGTGGGGGAGTGGTAGGTAGGCCGGATAGCCCCCCGGCCTGAGTCAGACGGTGGGTGTATGTGGCAGCGGGGGCGTGGTGTCAAGTGCCCATCAGGAGAGAGAGAAGCGGTAAGGGCACTTAAACCTGAGCTAAATTATGATTAACACCTGTCTCTAATTACAGTGAGCATGGGGAGAGTGGCATAAAAAGAGCCACACTGCCAGCAGAGTCCAGAGAGTGTCGGGGTCTGGAAGCGTAATTGTGAAGCTAAATTTAATTGTGAAGCTAATGTTAATTGTGAAGCTGAAGTCTAGCGTGAAGCTGGCATGTTGTGGCGCCCCTGTAAAAGCCGATAAAAGCTCACGTACCTGAGTTGAAGGAACCTGTTTTCCTGTGTCCTCCTTGAAGTCACTACATACACCTACAATGGTGGTCTCTGGAATAGGGTTGCGCCGATACCAAAATTTTGGATATGGTACCATACCAGCCCTGGTACCTCTGTATCAATTCTAAAATCAACACATTTTTTTATGAAAATACACAACTTGATTAAAATAACTGCATAAAGTCTCACAGATACAAATGATGCATTTTTGGTTTTAATTTCAGGATTCCATGTTAACGGTTTTAATTAAATTTCATGATCAAATGGTGTTTAATCAAATTGATACACACAGATTTAATAATAATAATAATAATAATAATAATAATAATAATATATATATATATATATATATATATATATATATATATATATATATATATATATATATATATATATATATATATATATATATTGCAATTTTATTTTGGCCAAATAAAATGCAGATCTTCACGGTATTTATGAAAACATTAATGAACATTAACATTAATCTGATTACTGTAATGGCTGACATCACAACAATGTTAGTGGGACTTTTATTTTGACTGACCTTTGAGTTCTCCTGTTTTTCGGGTTAGTTATCTCAAAATGGGATTGTGCTGGGATTATCCTATCTGCACCTGAGGAGTTCATTTAAGTGTTAACAGCCGTTACATTTGTGTGAGTGTGTGCGCATGCGTGTTTGTGAAACAGATAAACAGAGCAGCACCTTTTGTTCATTCTGTTGTGTGCAGTGCATGCGACTGTAAATTATTTAATTAAATTATACTTCTGCTGTTTAATTTTCACATTTGGCCATATCCAGAGGTTATTTATTTTATTTTCAATTTGTCAAT
This sequence comes from Moxostoma hubbsi, assembly GCA_032164185.1. Taxonomy (NCBI): domain Eukaryota; kingdom Metazoa; phylum Chordata; class Actinopteri; order Cypriniformes; family Catostomidae; genus Moxostoma; species Moxostoma hubbsi. Next base: position 28,884,971 of record JAVLUX010000015.1, on the reverse strand, counting down.
TGATTTCAACTCAAAATTGTCACATCTGATATAGTTTTGCTAATAACAGCATACTGTAATATGTTAACGAAATTAGCAAAAAGATGATATTGTACCGTTTAATTTTTTTTTTGGTATCGCGATACTGCGTTAATACCGGTAAACCATGCAACCCTACTCAGGTATAGGGTTGAGCAGTTTACCAGTAGCCTACTAACGCAGTATCGCGAAACCAAAAATATTTAATTGTATGATATCATCTTGCTATTTGCTAATAAAAAAGCACCATTTGATCATTACTTTTAATTAAAACACATGGAATCCAGAAAAATTAAAACGGAAAATGCATAATTACCTGTGAGACTTTATGCAGTTATTTTAATATTATTTTAAGGAATTTCTGTGTATTTTCATAAAAAATATTTATATTTGTTGATATCGATTTTGTATCGATACCAAGGTACCAGGGCTGGTTTGGTACCGCAGTCAAAATGTTGGTATCGGCGGACCCGACTCTGGAACAGTCAATGTAGCCTATCTTGCTCTCCCGATCACGTCAGTGCAAAGTAAACGCCCCCTTGACAGATGTTGGGAAACTATGTTTACTGGTTTTAGGGGAAAGGAGGTTGCGACATGACGATGCAGACAAGCATGAAAGTGAAAGTGTAGAAAGAAGAAAAGTCGAGTAGTGTTGTAGCAGTTACTCATCATGATCATTTTGTGGTATGTAAACATTTCTCCATTTGTAAACTATCTATCTATCTATCTATCTATCTATCTATCTATCTATCTATCTATCTATCTATCTATCTATCTATCTATCTATCTATCTATCTATCTCTTTCTCGCTCTCTCTCTCTCTCTCTCTCTCTCTCTCTCTCTATCTATCTATCTATCTATCTATCTATCTATCTATCTATCTATCTATCTATCTATCTATCTATCTCTTTCTCTCTCTGTGTCTGTCTGTCTGTTTGCCTGCCTTCCTGTCTGTCTGTCTGTATTTGTCCTTTATCATTTCTTCCTCCACTCCTACGTTTTTTATTAAGTTTTGTTCTTTTGCGTCATTTCTACCCTAATATTTTTTCTGATAAACTTCAGTCTGCTCAGTTCTTAATCCAACTTTCTTAATGTTTTTTCCTCCTCTCTGTCTAGTCTTACCGTCCTTGTTCTTCCCTTGTGTGGGTCAGTGCCATTAGCTGGGTGGGTGCAGTCCCCTGAACATCCACGTGGATATAAACCTGATTCCAGCCTTACATGGGAAGAGTGTGCCCCGAAAGGACACAGAATCACCCTCACTCTCATACACTTGGACCTGGAAGAAAGCTATGATTGTGAGAATGATGCCTTGAAGGTGTGTGTGTACATAGCTATAGTTTGGGGAGACAATTTCATCAGAAGTAAGCTAAATATGTCCTCATTTGGACAAATTATAAAAAATAAAGTAAATGACTTTTCTTTGTTCTAAAAATGATAACTTTCTTTTAGGGTTTGGGTTGAGTGCGTCTATAGAGTTATCTACATTTTGGACTCTGACTCATTGTCTAAGACAGTTTTCAAAGCCTCAGAAAAGGAGTATTAATAGATTAAAATACTTATCACATGATTCCAGGTGTTTCAGAAATGGTCAGCTTATACTGTATGTTGTGGGCCTACATCATAATTTTAACTTATTTCAGCATTTAAAGAAGTTATTGTATTTTAAATGAACTCATAAATATTTTATTCTCATCTTGAGAACCCTTGGAGTTTGCTGTGGCCCCTCGTGGAATCCGGCCGCTGGTTGAGATCCATTGATCTATAGTTTTTATCCATCCATCCATATTCTATAGCTGCTTGTCCTATGCAGGTTCGCAGGGAGTGCTGGAGCCTATCCCAGCTGTCTCGGGAAACACCCTGGACAGGTGGCCATCTTAGGGCTAACACACACAGACATACACACCCACACTCTTACACTTACTGGCAACTTAGAGTTTGTAATTCACTTGACCTGCATGATTTTGGACTGTGGGGGAAACCGGAGCAATATATTTATAATGAGCTTTTTATAATATAGATTTTATATTTATAAAGATAGAATGCGTGTCTATTTAAGTAACAACAGGCACTTTTTGTTCAGATATTTGCAGATAAAAAGCTCCTTTTCACTCTGTGTGGGACCAAGTCTATGGAGGTGCTGCAGACGTCTATCAACCCGTTCCTTCAGTCCTCTTCTGGTGGCTGTCTCTCTCTTTCATTTCTCGCAGACTACTCGAACACCAAGAGGCACACTGGATTTCGAGGCTTTTACACCATACAGGGTAAAAACAGTTAGCAAGAGAAAGAGATTATGAGCAATACAGTAACCTATACACTACCGGGCAGAAATGATATGAGATTGATTAAAATAAATGATAGGAGAGTAGGAGGACTGAGTTTAAGAAAAATGCGGATTACAGTAAATTTGTCTACTTGCATATAAGAATGTCAACAATACTTTTTTTTCGAGTGGTTGACACATTTCGACTCCATGACACATTTCGACCCCCCCCCCCAACAAGCTGTTACTTAGACATCTAATCTTTAACCTCAAGGCTCAAATTCTTATTTATAGATGCTGATGAGTGTAAGGACCCTGATAATGAGTGCAGTCACCACTGCAATAACTACATTGGGGGATATCGCTGTTCCTGCAGACCAGGGTACCTCCTCAACCCAGATCAGCACACCTGCAGAGGTAATGCTCAACTTTTCACCATATTTCTGAAGGGTTTAGAGCTAATATATTATGATTGTGTGTGTTCAGTGTTTGGTAAATTACTCAAAAATGTAGTCCACTGCAAATGATTAATCAGATTACTGACTTTACAGATTTATTAATCAGAAAAATGAATCACTTAGTTACTTTTTTTTTTTTTTTAAGTTTCTTAAATAATTGTTTTTATTTTCGGTACACAAATTCAAAATAATATCTATATTTACTTATAGACATATAAGTTAATTGACACACAAATATAATACATTCAGCACAACACGTTTCTCCCTGACAATGACTTGTTATGGAGCGTATATCCTTTACAGAAAATGCAAATAGATGTACAGTACTGAACATGGTTTTATTCACCATCTCTCTGTCAGTTAGCTGCAGTGAAGATCACACAGGATCCCGAGAGGGTGTGTTGATGTCACCTGGCTGGCCAGGATCATACCCAGAAAACTCTGTCTGCTCTTACACTCTGGCTGTAGAAGAGGGTCTGCAGTATGAGTTCATGTTCACTGGGGTCTTTGATGTGGAGAAGGGAGAGAATGGAAAATGCATTGACTCATTAATTGTAACACTATACTGTAACCCATTGAACACCTACTTTTACACCTTCAATTTCCCACAATCTCATCTCTTTGTTTTTTTTAATCTTTTTAATCTCTCTCCTTTTCCATATGGTCTCCTCTCAGGTAAAAACTGTCTCTGAAGACTTCGGTCCATTTTGTGGCCACGTCCGCCCCTACTCCACCTTTCGCACTCGGTCTCCACATGTTGAAATTATCTTTAGGACAGATGATGCAGGAACAAACCGAGGGTTTAGCCTCAGTTACAAAACCAGAGGTGTGTCTGTTACTGCTCATTTTTAGGGCTAGATGAGTTTCTGCAGGTTCTAGCTCTATTTATGTATTTACTAATCAGATTGCTGATTGAAAATTGCTTTGGTTTGTTTATTTATATGTTGTAATATGTTTATCGATAAACATTATTCCACACAGAAATGACTTGTCCTGGAACCGTGACGCCAACGTCTAGTCTGAGCCTGAATAGTTCTGAATATTTCCCGAACAATGAGGTTACAGTAAAGTGTGACAAAGGACATGTTTTGCAATCAGTAAGTATTTAGTGGTGAATATAATCTAATTTATCATCGTAGGCTTAAGAGCCATAGATTGGATATTTGAGTTTATCATAGATATTTTATAACAGTCATTTTCAACTGGTGGGTTGCAAACCCAATAAAATTTAACACAGGTCTGTTAAAATAAATATGATCAATGAACAGTCTGGGTCCTGAAGCAAATAATAATATTACTACTAATAATAATAATTATAATATAGGCTATATACACACACACACACACACACACACACCCACACAGTATAAATATACACCGATAGTGCCAGATGGGCTGGTTTGATTATTTCTGTAACTGCTGATCTCTTGGGATTTTCACACACAACAGTCTCTAGAATTTACTCCGAATGGTGCCAAAAACAAATAACATCCAGTGAGCAGCAGTTCTGTGGATAGAAATGCTTTGTTGATGAGAGAGGTCAACAGAGAATTGCCAGACTGGTTTGAACTGACAAAGTCTACAGTAACTCAGATAACCACTCTGTACAATTGTGGTGAGAAGAATAGTATATCAGAATGGCATCTCAAAGCAAAATGGCATCTCAAAGCAGAATACTATTCTGAGATGCAGGTTGGCGCTGTTTTGGCGGCATGGGACCTACACAATATTAGGCTGGTGGTTTAAATTTTGTGACTGATCGGTGTATATATATATATATATTAAGTATATGTATAACTATAGCTATACTGTAGCTATGCTGCATATATAGTTTATGAGCCAACCCTTGTTTACCGTGTTTCACAGGAAGCAACAGCTAAGGATGAGTATATATCCAAATGCCAGAGGAATGGAGAGTGGAGCCCTGTTATTACATGTGAACGTGAGAAAATGTCTTCTTTACCATAGCCCTGTTTTCTTGATTTCTGAACAAACTATTTTTTTTAGATGCATATCAATGTGTCTATCTGTCTGTGTGAACAACTGTCACTACAAAGAAACAGGAAAACAAAACATTAGCACAATAAACAAGCAACATTCACAGTACATACAGTATAATTACATTTCTCACTGATAATGTTATTTAGATTTTTTAGAAAATGTTGGTTGGGTGTCTTGGACCAAAATGGAATTTAAGTGAAACATTTTTGGAAAAAGTCATTTTTAATGTCCATTTTCAGCTCTATCGCTGATCCTTAAAATTAAAGTTAAAAGTTAAAATTAAAGTTTCTTCTATATGAAAATGACTTCTTGATGACCTTTTGAATGGCATCTTAGGCATTATATGATTCAATTTACTGTAAAGGATACATGTAACATAGTCTTAAACTTAACTCTAAAATTATTTCAAATTTTTTTTTTCAACAAATTTTAATTCACTCTCAAGCAGATTCTTCTTCTTTTTCCCATTCAGCTGTGGATTGTGGCATTCCTGACCTACCAGATTTAATAGAGCTAACAGTGGAAGATCCTCTCACAACTTATTTACAACAAATCAGCCTCAAGTGTTCTTCTGAATATTACCTATTCTCTGGAAATGGTGAGATGTGTGGTGCATGTGCCAAATACATTGATTTAATGCTTGATATAAATTAGTAATTGCTGCCTTTTCTGTCCTCTTTTATCTTAGGCCATTTCATCTGTGATGCTGAGGGTAATTGGGTATCTGGGAGTGGTCAGAAATTCTCAGAAGATTTGCCTAAATGTGTCCCAGGTACATTCATATGTATATGTGTGTGTGTGTGTGTGTGTGTGTGTGTGTGTGTGTGTGTATAAAATATAAAACCCAAAATACCATTGGTTTAGACCATTTTAGATGCTCAGAAGGAGAAAAATCTTTCCACATATCTTTGATTTTTTTCTTCTTCTATACTTTAGTGTGTGGACTGAATACAGAAATCACCACTGGTGGCAGAGTCTTTGGTGGGAGACCAGCATTACTGGGGCAGATTCCCTGGCAGCTCTTACATAGGTCAAATCCCAGAGGTGGTGCTTCACTGATCAGTGATTACTGGGCCCTCACAGCTGCTCATGTAGTAGATGGATATGAAACAACCACCATGAATTGGTTAGGGGGAATGATTGATGCTCAGGACAAAAACATAATCACCATGGAGACAGAAAAGATAATAATTCATCCAAAGTATAAAAAAGTAGATAAATATGGGGAACAAAATAACTTTGACAATGATATTGCACTGATTAAAATGTCTGCTAGGGTGCCACTTGGTCTAAACATCAGGCCAGTGTGTCTGCCAAAGAAAACAGACGGACCTGTGATGGAGGATGTGACGGGCACAATTTCAGGTTTTGGAGGATATAGCAAAAAAAATCTTGAAGTAGTCATAAGAAGTCAAAAATTGCTTTATGGGCATGTTCAGGAGTATTCAAATGATAAATGTATTTTAGATCTGCCTGTCACTGATAACATGTTCTGTGCTGGAAATGATGGCCAGCGTATAGACAGTTGCAAAGGTGACAGTGGAGGTCCACTGTTTCTCCCTACATTGGAACAAGGGTCTGCAGAACAGCCTTTTAGGCTTGTAGGTATTGTATCATGGGGTCCACATGGATGTGGACATAAAAGCTATAAAGGTTACTACACTAAAGTACAGAACTACCTGGATTGGATCAGAGAAACTATAGAAAACAACTAACATCCACATACAGAAATAAGATTCTGTTCCACCATGTTATTGTAATGCACACCAGTCAAGTTTCTCAGAAAATACGGTTATATCTGATCAGCTTGTAAATGCATCTGCTGTTGCATATGATTCAGCATTTTTCATTTTTTCTTATACTCTAATATATTCTATTATACTATAGTATCATGTATACTAAATTACAGAAAATTGTAAAATCTATATGCTCTATACTGCAATACAATAAAAATGTTCTCACTAAATCTTTTTTCTCATTAGTCAAAACTGTTTTGCAAAAATCACTTCTTATGTAATACCCCCCCTATGTTTTCTATGATTGTATAACTGAATAGTTCATGGGTTGCCTCAGTCTGCTACAGTTTCAATTGCTCTCTTCTTTTTCTTGCATGTAATTTTTTATGCCATGCACTGTTTCTTTTCCAGGTTTGACTTCTTTAGCCAAATCAAACAAACTTGATTTTGGTTGTGACTTAGACAGTTTTTCCCACCTATGACACCACTAAATAAAAATAAAAAAAATGTATGAACATTTAAAAAAAAACCTTCATGATTGCTTTAGAGTATATATAGTACATGCTTTATACTGTATATCCTGACAAGGATGGACCACATCTAATAATCTTCTGACAATAGATTTACTCTTAAGAAAAGCTGTAAAGAAAAAATGGTCCATGTAGACTTTAACCCTTACTGTTTGAGTAAACAGGTTTAAAAACAAACAAACACAGGGATTATGGGAAAATTTGTGTTTATCTCTTAATCTTATTTGTCTCTCACTGTTTTTCTGCCATAGCCAAATCAAACAAGTTTATCTTTTATATTGACTTTTAGACCCTTGTGCTCTCACTAGAGAGGCTTCTCATTTTTAATTGTGTAGGCTTTCTGAACACAAGATCGAATAATGGTCGTATTACATATTTAGTGAAACAGCTACTGACGTCTGTGTGTCTGTCATGGGTGGAATACATCTTATATTTTGGTAAGTTGTGTTTAAATGTACTTCTTTTGCATGTGTTATCCTACAATATAATACTTCAGCCTTATGATTAATTTCATAACAATCATCAGGGGTTGCAATGTTAGTTAAGCATCTCAGACTGCATCTCAACACTATTTAATGAAATATTGAAACCTAAATCAATTATGACTTCTTTCCCACTTATTATGTCTGTTCCTAATGACACACAATATTCCAGCCTGCTGTGGGCCTGTGTGAATGTTTGTGAGTGTGAGCCAGTCATGTTTGGGGAGGTGTCTTCTCCTCTGTATCCCCAGCCATATCCTGCTGATCTCAAGAAACAGTGGGACCTGGAAGTGCCACAGGGCTATCATATCCAGCTAACGTTCAATCACCTGGATATTGAGCCCTCTTCAAATTGCTACTATGATTATCTCATGGTCAGTGATCCTTCATAACAGTTACATACTTCAAAGTCATGCCCATCAAGTTGTAATGGGCTTGTGAATATTTTATGGAGAATAACTACTCCGATCCCATTTGAGTTGCACAATGACCGTATTGCACCTTGTTCTGTGTATCTTGTGTGGTGAACAAAAGAAAAGTGTTTCAAGGTGCATGACTCCTATTACATATACAGTGTTGGTGAGTAACTGAATACATGTAACAGGATTACAACCACTAGTAACTGTAATCCACTACAGTTACAATTGAAATCACTGGTAATTAGAATACAGTTACATTCAAAAAGTTTTTGATGAACTGAAGAGATAACTTTGCATTTTATTTTCATTTGTTTAATTTAATATTTAGTCCTTTCAGATGGTAAACATTTATACATATAAATGATGTGATCTAAAGTGCATTTGAACAGTGGTGAATACATTTCTTATGATGTGTTACATTCATACGAGCAGACATAAGTAAGTTTGAAGTCAGTTTGGAGCAGAAGAAATAGACATAAACCTTGTGTAAATTATCAGCTTTACGCTAAGCTAAAATGCTATTTCTAGCCATTTTACCTGCACATGTTACTAGTCACAATCATATTTTTTTTAGCAAGAAAATTAATGTCAAGTCAAGTCAATTGGTTTTTCTTGTCTTTTCAACCATATACAGTTAGTACGGTACACAGCAAAATGAGACAACGTTCCTCCAGGACCATGGTGCTACATAAAACAACATAGGACAAACCCAGAACCACATGAGACTACACAGACTAAATAAAATACCTATATAAAATGCACATGCAAACGTATGCAAAAAGTACAGGACAGTACAATAAATTACTAAAAATTAACAGGACAATAGACACAGTAAGAAACAGTGCAGTGCTGACAAGTACACAGTAGTGCAAAAAGATGTCAGTTCTTAAAAATGCCAAATGTAAACATAACATACTATGAGATATTGTTCTATGGACATAGCAGTTATTGAGGTAGCAGCCAGTTATAAAGTGACAGTAATTAAAGTGCAACTCAGGACACATGTCCTCAGTCCAGTCTCTGAGTACTGAGTATTCTGTTGGCTTGGGGGAAGAAGCTGTTTCACAGTCTGGCCGTGAGGGCCCGAATGCTTCGGTACCTCTTGCCTTTACGGCAGGAGGGTGAAGAGTTTGTGTGAGGAGTAAGTGGGGTCATCCACAATGCTGGTGGCTTGCGGATGCAGTGTTTTTTGTACATGTCTTTGATGGAGGGAAGAGAGACCCAGATGATCTTCTCAGCTGTCCTCACTATCCTCTGCAGGGCTTTGCGGTCCGAAACGGTGTCAGTCCCAAACCAGGCAGTGATGCAGCTGCTCAGCATGCTCTAAATAGTCCCTCTATAGAATGTAGTGAGGATGGGGGATGGGAGATGTGCTTTCCTCAGCCTTCGAAGAAAGTAGAGATGCTGCTGGGCTTTCTTGGTAATAGAGCTGGTGTTGAGGGACCTGGTGAGGTTCTCCACCAGGTGAACACCAAGGAATTTGGTGCTCTTGACGATCACCACAGAGGAGCTGTCGATGTTCAGCGGAGAGTGGTCACTCTGTGCTCTCCTAAAGTCAACAACCATCTCTTTTGTTTTGTCGACATTCCGTTACGGAAGTCCAGGATCCACCTCCTCTCTGTATGCTGACTCGTCATTCTTGCTGATGAGACCCACCACGGTCATGTCATCGGCGAACTTGATGATGTGATTCCAGCTGTGCATTGCTGCACAGTCGTGAGTCATCAGAGTGAACAGCAGTGGACTGAGCACACAGCCTTGGGTGGCCCCAGTTCTCAGTGTGGTGGTGGTGGAGATGCTGTTCCCGATCCAGACTGACTGAGGTCTCCAAGTCAGGAAGTCCAGGATCCAGTTGCAGAGGGAGGTGTCCAGGCCCAGCAGGTTCAGTTTTCCAATCAGGTGCTGGGGAATGATTGTGTTGAATGCTGAGCTGAAGTCTATGAACAGCATTCGAACATATGAGTCCTTTTTATCTAGGTGGGTGAGGGCCAGATGGAGGGTGGTGGCGATGGCATCGTCTGTTGAACGGTTTGAACGATACACAAACTGCAGTGGGTCTAGTGAGGGGGCAGCTTGGTCTTAATGTGCCTCATGACGAGCCTCTCGAAGCACTTCATGATGATGGGTGTGAGTTCAGGTTGGATCATAATTTTTTTTTTTTCTAGTAAGACCTTTGAAATTAGGGCAAAAATCATATTCTTGATAATACGTTTTGTATTGTTTTCCTGAAAAAATATCTAAAAATCCTTAAAACAAGATCAATTTGATTTATCTTTTTTCAGATACAACATTGCATTAGAAATTCAGTTTTTTCAGAGAATGTATTTTAACATGTGTATTTTGTCTAACTGTACTGGCAGATTTGCTGTATCTACCAGTACTGAAGAAGTAATCCAAAGTATTTAGAATACGTTTTCTGACTTTACTAATCTTGCAGAATTCATTACAGATTTAATTTTACAGCATGTATTCTGTAATCTGTAGTGGAATACATTTAAAAAGTAACCCTCCCAACCCTGTCCATATAACATCCAAATTAAGTTGAAAAATGCCATGCTGATGCTTCTAATACTGCTACAAAAAAGATTATTATTTCGCATTCAGGTTGTGTCTGATAAGAAAGTTCTGGGGAAATTCTGTGGCCAGAATTCCACAGACAGGTATCATCCAGGTAGCAAGCCCATCTTGGCTCCTGCCAACCGTCTCCAGCTGGTTTTTCAAACGGATGACTCCAACCATGTGTCACATTTGGGTTTCACTGCATTTTACCAGGCCGTTGGTGAGTTATACAGCAGTATAACTGTTCAAAGTACATTTCAAACAATTCAGTGATGTAGTATATGCACTACCAGTCAAAAATTTAGACACACCTCCTCTTTTTTAAGACAATTTTCCAAATATTAGAACAACAGTAGTCATCAAAAATATGTAGTGCTAAAACTGTTTGATAAATTAGCTTCTTCAAAGAAGCCCACATTTGCCTAGATTACAGGTTTGTAAAGCAATTCATACAGACATAATTTATATTTATATGCAAAACATCAAAAGGTTATAATCCTGGCTGGTAGTGTACTGTATATGTTAAGCTTCATAACATCTCTTTGTGTATGCCTGTTAATGCTTGTGGCCTTATTCATCTGCTCTCCTAGACATAGATGAGTGTACCTCCTCCAGTGTGGAGAATGAGTCAGATCCACCGTGTTCACAAATATGTCTTAACACTCTGGGCTCCTACCTGTGTGCCTGTCACCATGGTTACCAGCTACGACCTGACCAACGCACCTGCATCTGTGAGTGTTTTCTTTAATAAAAACCCATATTTTCAGGAAACCGTTTATGTCAGTAAACGTAAGTCAGTTGTAAGTCAAGCTGAGCATCCCTAGGTGGTCTGCCACATGTTCCCCTTCTGTCACTCACTCATATATTTCTCTAAAAGAGTACACATTGACGTTGTATGTCTTTTTAATGACGCATCTTTCTCAAGATGCTCTTCTATCTTTGTGTCATTCCTGGATGCGTTTGTTACCTCTCCACTTCTGACGGCCATGGGCTCTGCCTCACGTGTCTGGGCAGGGATCACACCGAGGCAGCGTTTGTGGATGGTTCATGTTATCACTCCGAGAACATGACCATGGCAACATTGCGGTCGCGGCTTTGCTTCTTCCGGGGGAAAGTCACTCTAGCCGCCCCTCATTTAACGCCTTCTACCCACGTTTATAGGGCTGGCGCGTCTGGCGCGACTGGTGTGGCTGGTGCTGGAGGCAGTTTCATGAGTTTAACGGGAGCAGTTTTGCCGGGTAAATCCCCGGGGACCATCCATTCCCTAGCATGCTCATCTGCCCCCATCCGGTTCTGAGATGAGACTGGCTCGACTTACGGCCAGTCTGATGTCTCTTTCAGAGCCCCCTAGCTGGATGAGAGTTTCGTCGCAGCATCAGAGAGCACCTTGGAAGACTCTGACACAGATGACTTGACTGGTCTAGTGCCTTTGGGTGTGCCGGCCCAGTCTGAGGCAGACACCGAGCTGTCCGCTATGCTTGCCGAGGCCGCCGTGAGTGTGGGGCTGTACTGGAACCCAGAAACAGACGGATGCCATCAAACACACCTTACCCCAGCACGGCTCAAGATCCCATACCCTTTCTGCTCGCCGAGAGCATCTCCCTGGAGCAGTGATACCCCAGGCAGATTGCGGTCAATCTTGGACCTGTGAGTTCTGAACCGGGCCTTACACAGTCCATAGTTCAAGATGCTGATGCAGAAATGTATTCTGACTTGCGTCCGGCACTAAGATTGGTTCGCGACTGTAGACCTGAAGGACTCATAAATTCATGTCTCAATATTACCCTGCCACAGACTCTTTCTACGATTCGCTTTCGACGGCCAGGCGTATCGGTACAAGGTCCTCCCCTTCGGTCTGTCCCTGTCCCCTCGCATCTTCATGAAAGTCGCAGAGGCAGGTCTTGCCCCGTTAAGGGAATTGGGCATTCACATACTCAACTACCTTGACGACTGGCTAATCCTAGCACACTCTCAACAGTTGCTCTGTGCACACAGGGACCTGGTGCTCAGGCACCTCAGCCGTTTAGGGCTTCGGGTCAACTGGGAAAAGAGCAAGCTCTGGGCATGGCGCCGTGGCACATACTGTGTGACCCTCACCCCTTCCTGCCATCACTTATTCTGCCCTTGGACAGACCTCTGTTTTCTATGGGCAGGAGTCCCCCTACAGCAGGTGTTTCTTAGTTACTACAGACACCTCCCAGTCGGGCTGGGGTGCCATGTCTGCTCTTCAGGACTGTTTTGAGTGTACTGACTGGCACATGTTCAGGGAGGCTGCAACATTTGGCGACTCTACTAACTTGGAGGTATACACAGCATCAGTGACCAGCTACATCAGCAAGTACATTGATGATGTCACCTTCTCCAAGACCATCACCACACTCTCCAACCAGAAGCCGTGGATGACTGCGGAGGTGCGTGCACTGCTGAGGACCCGAGACTCCGCCTTCAGAGCAGGCGACAAGGCTGCCCTAAGAACAGTGAGGGCCAAACTGTCCCAGGCCATCAGAGAGGCAAATCGCGCACACGCCCAGAGAATCCACAGTCATTTCCTGGACAGCAGCGACACTTGGTGCATGTGGCAGAGCATCCAGGCCATCACCAACTACAGGACAACATCAGTTGCCTGTGACAAAGATGCCTCCCTTCCAGATGCATTGAACGACTTCTACGCTAGGTTTGAAGCACAGAACGACGTGGTGGCGAGGAAGAACACCCCTCCTCCCAAAGACCAGTTGTTTTACCATGGCTGATGTGAGGAAAACTCTACGTAGAGTCAACCCACGGAAGGCTGCTGGACCAGACAACATTCCTGTCAGAGTGCTCAGAGGATGTGCAGACCAGATGGCAGATGTTCTTACCGACATCTTCAACATCTCTCTGAGCAGCGCCGTCGTTCCAACGTGCTTCAAGGCCACCACCATCATCCCCATGCCAAAGAAGTCTTCAGTGTCCTGCCTCAATGACTACCATCCCGTCACACTCACACCCATCATCTTGAAGTGCTTTAAGAGGCTCGTCATGAGGCAGATTAAGACCCAGCTGCCCCCTCACTAGACCCACTGCAGTTCGCGTATCATCCAAACTGTTCAACAGACGATGCCATCGCCACCACCTTCCATTTGGCCCTCACCCACCTAGATAAAAAGGAATTATATGTTTGAATGCTGTTCATAGACTTCAGCTCAGTATTCAACACAATAATTCCTCAGCACCTGATTGGAAAGCTGAACCTGCTGGGCCTGGACACATCCCTCTGCAACTGGATCCTGGACTTCCTGACTGGGAGTCAGTCCGGATCGGGAACAGCATCTCCACCACCACCACACTGAGCACTGGGGCCCCCCAGGGCTGTGTGCTCAGTCCGCTGCTGTTCATTCTGCTGACTCACAACTGTGCACCAATGAACAGCTCGAACCACATCATTAAGTTCGCCGATGACATGACCGTGGTGGGTCTCATCAGCAAGAACGACGAGTCAGCATACAGAGAGGAGGTGCAGCGGGTAACAGACTGGTGTAGAGCCAACAACCTGTCTCTGAATGTGGGCAAAACAAAAGAGATGATTGATGACTTTAGGAGAGTGACTGCTCTCTGCTGAACATCGACGGCTCCTCTGTGGAGATCGTCAAAAGCACCAAATTCCTTGGTGTTCACCTGGCGGAGATCCTCACCTGGTCCTTCAACACCAGCTCTATTACCAAGAAAGCCCAACAGCATGTCTACTTTCTTTGAAGTCTGAGGAAAGCACATCTCCCACCCCCTATCCTCACTACATTCTATAGAGGGACTATTGAGAGCATCCTGAGCAGCTGCATCACTGCCTGGTTTAGGACTTGTGCTGTTTTGGACCGGCTCTCTCGAAGCCTCTCTTCCCTCCATCAAAGACATGTACAAAAAACACTGCATCCGCAAAGCAACCAGCATTGTGAATGACCCCACACACCCCTCACACAAAGTCTTCACCCTCCTGCCATCTGGCGAGAGGTACCGAAGCATTCGGGCCCTCATGGCCAGACTGTGTAACAGCTTCTTCCCCCAAGCCAACAGAATCCTCAGTACTCAGAGACTGGACTGAGGACATGTGTCCTGAGTTGCACTTTAATTATTGTCACTTTATACCTGGCTGCTATCTCAATAACTGCTATGTCCATACAACACTATCTCATAGTATGTTATGTTTACATTTTGCATTTTTAGAAACTGTCATCTTTTTGCACTACAGTGTACTGGTCGGTGCTGCACTGTCTCTCACTGTGCCTATTGTTCTGTTCATTTTTTGTAATTTATTGTACTGTCCCGTACCTTTTGCACACGTTTGCACATGCACTTTATATAGGTATTTTATTTAGTCTGTGTAGTCTCATGTGGTTCGGTGTTTGTCCTATGTTGTTTTATGTAGCACCACGGTCTTAGTGTCGCTGTGTCCGGTGTGTGCTTTGCGCACTTATTTGGATCGCACGCAGAGCTTTAGACGCGCTGAGAAGCTCTTTGTCAGCTCTTTGTCAGCTTTGGTGGACAGCGGAATGGGAAAGCTGTCTCCAATCAGATGCTTGCCCATTGGATCGTGGATGCCATTGCTTGGCCTACCAGTCCCAGGCCGTGCCCTCCCCCTTGCGGGTTCAAGCACAATCTATGAGGAGTGTGGCATCCAGAGTTGTATGTACTGGAACAGGTGCTCCACAGATACTGATTACTCCGGTAACCTCCTGTGATGTATTTTCCACGGTACGTCCCCCTGTCTGCAGACCCGCGTCTCCCTTGGGCAGAGTTCCCGCTGCTCCCTGGTCACTGTGTTTGTAGAGCTCTTCCCCGTCAAGGCAGAACCTACCACCGCGCCACCTCCATATGTGACTTTTAAGCCTATGTGACGTATTTTACCACATGTTAACCTCCCCTGCTGGGCAGGTTGTGGTCTCCGCGGGGCCTTTTCCCCCTGAAAGAATAGGATAGGAAAAGAACACCTTCCCTGATGCGTGTTATAGCGTTAGATGGCACCAGCCGCATCTAACACTCTATAGAGTGAAAACATAGAGAGAGAGAAAAGGCCGTGGCTGGTGCTATTTATGTTGCTTCCCCCCCTCAGGGATGTGGGGAACTACATGACGTCTTTTGGGGCATTGGGGAAGGTTACGTGCAGTCTGATGAACCTGCTATATTTGCACACAGTAGCCTACTTGCGCCTGCATCAGCAGTCCACGTTATACGGATCACTGTTGTGGCGTTTTTAGATAGGGACCCCTAGTGTCACTACATCGACACAACGTCGAGTGATTGACAGAAGGGGAATGTCTTGGTTACTGTTGTAACCTCCGTTCCCTGTTGGAGGGAACAAAACGTTGTGTCCCTCTTGCCACAACACTGTAATGGCTGGGACCTTACTCTCGGCTCCTCAGCTCAAAACCTCAGACACACGGGGGAGGGGCATGCAAATTCTGTTCGCCAATTCTCATTGGCCTTTTCTCAAAGATAAGAGGTAACCGAGGCTCTCAAGAGAGACCCCTAGTGTCACTACATCGACACAATGTCTCGTTCCCTCCATCAGGGGAAAATTATCTTCATTCTACATCTTCATTATCCGTTCCGGATGTTACGACAGTAACCAAGATGTTTCTGGGTGCCAAAATATTTTTATAATTCTTATACTCACCCTTAGGCTGTCTCAAACAAATATAACATTTTCTACAGAACACAAATGAAGATATTTTGATGAAGATAAAAGGTTTTTTTTATCCATACAATGCAAGTCAATGTGGTCCAACAATTTCAAGGTCCATAAAAAGGACATAATACCCAAAACCACAAAATTATCGTATTGCTTCAGAACACATGGATTATAACACCTTTAAGGTTTACCTTTAAGCCTTAAGTATACTTTGGTGAAATGTGAACACCGAGCATTTGTTAACTGGACACGTGACACAAATCTCGTTATCAGCAGAGTGCGTGAGCACTGAATGCGTGCGTCTTTGAATGCACCTTGGTCACCTCTCTGACTAAGGCCCCTCTCCCCCGATCACTCAGTTTGGCCAGGCGGACAGCTCTAGGATGAGTCCTGGTGCTTCCAAACTTCTCCCATTTACGGATGATGGAGGCCACTGTGCTCATTGGGACCTTCAATGCTGCATCATGTTCAATCAACTGAATTTACCACAGGTGGACTCCAATCAAGTTGTAGAAACATCTCAAGGATTATAAGTGGAAACAGGATGCACCTGAGCTCAATTTTGAGTGTCATGGCAAAGGCTGTGAATACTGTTGTACATGTGATTTTTTTGTTTTTTATTTTTTTATAAATTTGCAAAGATTTCAAACAAACTTCTTACATGTTGTCATTATGGGGTATTGTTTGTAGAATTTTTAGGAAAATAATGAATTTTATCCATTTTGGAATAAGGCTGTAACATAACAAAATGTGGAAAAAGGGAAGCTTTGTGAATACTTTCCAGATGCACTCTATATTACACTGGTGGCCAAAAGTCTGGAATAATGTACAGATTTTGTTCTTATGGAAAGAAATTGGTACTTGTTTTCACCAAACTGGCATTCAACTTCACAATGTATAGTCAGGACGATAAAAAGCTTAAACTACTTCAAAGAGTTCTCATCAAGAAATCCTCCACATGCAGCAATGGCAGCTTTGCAGATCCTTGGCATTCTAGCTGTCAGTTTGTCCAGTCACTTGCCATAAATGTGGCTGTCTTGTTGGGCATTTATCACACACCTTACAGTCTAGCTGATGTATGTGTTTCTTTGCCCACACTCAAACCTTTTTATTTTTCTGTTTCAAAAGTGGCTTTTTCTTTGCAATTCTTCCCACAAGGCCTGCTTCCCCGAGACTTCTCTTTACTGTAGTACATGAAGCTGGTGTTGAGCAGGTAGAATTCAATGAAGCTGTCAGGGAAATATGAGGCATCTATTTCTCAACTGACGAAGTCTACGGTAACTCAGCTTCTCACCACAGTTGCTCTGTACAACTGTGGTGAGAAGAATAGCATCTCAGAATGCTATGCTGAGATGCGGACAGGTGCTGTTTTGGCAGCAAAAGGGGAAACTACACAATATAAGGTAGGTGGTTTTAATGTTGTGGCCGACTGGTGTATATGGTAATACAAGATAACGGTTTAACATGAACATTACTACACTCATATTTGCTATAAAATACTTAACAGTTTGTTGCATATTGTGTATTTATTAATTCAAGTCATTGTAAAGTATAATTTTCATTGTAGCCAAATGAAAGGAACATTAATGACACTTATTAATTTAAGTACAATAAATATGAATTCCTTTCGTGCACAGAACGGAGGCAGCAAGGGCGCAAGCCCCTGCCACTTTCATTCACAAATCTAAAGGTGCCCTTTTAGTCATCCAGAAAAAGGGGAGAAAGTTTAATAATTTAATTAAAATAGTTAAATAAAACAACATTTAAATCTCGTCATAATCTCACAATAACAGTAATAATGTGTTATTATGAGATTTTTTTGTAAATCGCAGGCGCATTAAAGAAAATTAAGCGGGAGGTGCCTTTAAGAGCATGCGCTACAGCAGATCGGGGCGGATACAAATCGCAAGTTATCCTCCCTATGCTCTACACTCCAAACAGCAGAGCCCCTGAATTGGGTACTCTGAAGGAAACATGGCATAACTGTATGAATGTACCATTCATTAAAAGTCTTTTGGAAGGGCCCTCTGAGAAAATATTCATTTTATTTGTTTTGTTTTGAGCTTTCGAGTGGCATCCCTCCCGCAAGAGTGCCCTTCAAAGGAAGCAAAACATGCAGTTTGGAATTCGCCCCGGAACGTCGAAGTGCCGTTACCACAGACGAGTAACAGGTCAGATAAAAAGTCCACTCTATGTATTCTGTTGTTAGTTCATTAAAAGAATAATGCTCGAGTACTACCGAATTTCCGACATCGCGTACCACTAGTGTAGACAGATTTATTAATTATAATGGGAGCGGTCACGCCGCTTTCAGTGATTTAAATTAAATTAGTCATTTATAAAATATTACATAAACTGAAGGAGCTGTCAGGTTCAGCCGAAGCCAGTTTGGTTTAGTTGAAACTAATAAACCATTTGACTAATCACATTCAGAAAAATACTATTTGGCTACCACAGTACCGCAGCTCCCTATACGCGTATTACGCAGTCTGTGTAGGGCACCAATTCCCTAGGGGGGCACCATAATACCCTAGGGGGCACCTGAAACTCCATTTTCATGTGTCTTGTTTTCATTGGTTCATTGTTTGATTACTTTGTTATTAGTTCTAGTTTGTCATTGGTTTTAGGTTATGTTGTTACCCATGTCTGTGAATATAAGCCCTCATGTTTGCCATTGTCTCTTGTCAAGTATTGTTTGTAAGTGTAACTTTGTTTTTTTGTTTAAGCCATGCCAAGTCTAGTTTATGTCAAGCCACATTGATGTTTAGCCATGTTTTAGTCATGTTCATGGTTATGTCTAGTTTAGTTCTCATTTATAGTTAGGGTTTTGGATTTGGCATACGTTACAGAATACTTGACCACCATAGTGAATCCAGTAGTACGGCTCCTGCGCCTAAGTCAGAGGAATTGTCCCCTGGAGGTTTATATGGAGGACATCTGCAATCTGGCCTGCCAGGTGGATTTTAATGAGGTGGCTCAAGGACTGTTTCCGTTTTGGACTGAAAGAGCCAATCCCCACTTTGATGTCTGTTGGTCGCATTTCCCTTAGCCTGGCTCGGTATTTTGACTTTTTCCTGCGGATTACTGGTTCTAGGTTCACTGTGAGGGATGCGGATGACGAGCCAGCGTCCCACGTTATGGTCGAGCGTTGCCAGCGTCCCACATCATGGTCGAGCGTTGCCAGCCTCGTCCGTCCCGGAGCCAGCGTTGCCAGCCTCGTCCATCCCGGAGCCAACGCTGCCACATCCCGGAGCCTGCGCTGCCCACTTCCCGGAGGAGGAGAAAGGCTTTTGTTTCCAAGTCTCTGGCCATGCACATGACCACGGAGGTCGTCTCCAAGTCTCTGCCCATGCACACGACCACGGAGGTCTTTTCCAAGTCTATGCCCATGGTCGCTCCTGAGGCTCTGCTCATGTTCACAACCACAGAGGTTGCTCCCGAGACTCTGCTCATGTTCACGACCACTGAGGTCTTTTCCAAATCATCAAGGACTCTTAATTTTGAGCCTTCCACGACTTTGCCCCACGTCATGGCCACCAAGCCCGAGTTCTACGTCATGCCATGTCACAGCAATGCCTCAGCTTGCTCGATGCCATGTTACAGCCTAGCCCCAGACAGCTCCATGTCATAAGCAAGCACTGCTCCATGGTCCAGGCCCGCCTCAGCTGGTCCTCAGCCTCTCATGGCTCCTGAAAGTGTCTGAAAGTGTATTACCATGCTGCTTTTTGTGAGGAAATATAAGAGAATAGGCTATTATTTATGAGAAAGGAAAAAAAATAAAATATGTATATATATTTATATACAAGAAAATTTTATAAAATCCTAAAAAAGCAGATAAATTAAGTTTTTATATTACTAATTAAAAAAAATTAAAGCAGTGCCCTTTTTTTATCCTTCCGCCCTTCCCTGCACATCACTGATGCCCACCTCTTCAGACACTACTACGCCCAAGGGTGGATTATGTCTAGAAAGGGCCCAGGGGCCAATGTTCTTTGATGGCCCCCCCGGTCCAATTATCTTTCCAAGTTGAGATCTACACAATCTATTTTAATTTATTTAAGCCTTTTTTTTTCTCCCCAATTTGAATGTCCAATTCCCAATGCACTCTAAGTCCTCGTGGTGGCGTAGTGCCTCAATCTGGTTGGCGTGAGGATGAATCTTAGTTGCCTCCGCATCTGGGACTGTCGATCCACGCATCTTATCAGGTGGCTTGTTGAGCTTGTTACCTAGTGCGTACGGAGATTTCACGTTACTCTCTGTGGCATCCACGCACAACTCGCCATGCGCACCATCGAGAGCAAACCACATTATAGTGACCATGAGGAGGTTACCCCATGTGACTCTACCCTCCCTAGCAATTTGGTTGCTTAGGAGACCTGGCTGGAGTCACTCAGCATGCCCTGGATTCAAACTCGTGACTCCAGGGGTGATAGTCAGCGATAATACTCGCTGAGCTAACCAGACCCCCTATTTAAGCCTCTTTTAATACCTGTTCTGTTATTTACAGTCAGATTAAATAAAACAGCACAGATGTGGTGAAGAAACCGCTGAACCGAAACATTTCGCTGAATGGCCACTGTTCTTAAAGAGACAGTACCACTTTAATGTCTATTATACATGATGTAAACTCAGTATAAATACTACAAACTATGCATATAAACTGCATATATTTATATAAATTATGACATTTTAGCTTCATCAAACACTTTAAATATTGAGGAATTAATAGAGAAGGCTCCTACAGTATCTATACAAGAGTTTGGGAGAGATTCAAAGTGCTGAAAGGAGTGGGGCTCAAAATGAGTGGTCATTTGGTCATTTATTGGGAAATTCAGTTTGGAACGACCCTACAGCTTGGTTACCATTATTATTCTTCCATCGAAAAGTCCTGCAAAGGCATCATTTAAGCCTTTTGAAAAATCCCCTAGACTACATTATATTGACAGAATATTTAAATGAGGTACGAGTCTATTTTGGAATGTTCTTAATTTCAAACTTCATCTGACAAAATGTACACAAGCCCTTTAATCTGCTTTAAGATGCTCTTTTTTTCTTTCTTTCTTTTCATTCTTTCTTACTGTAAAACCTGTTAGAGCATTTCAAACTATTTTAAACTTTCAGACAAAGTTTTGTCAGAGCAACATTGTAGGTTGTCTCAAACTTTATGTATCTAGTTTAATCTGCCCCTTTAAAGCTCACAAAGTAAAATATCAATATTTTCTTTTTCCTAACAAACATGCAGTTTAGCAATGAATAGTATAATAAACATTTTGGTTCAACAGCTCTTTAATACAAAGAGTAAAGCTTAACCATATAAAGGCTAACATATGAAATAATAGTAAGAAAATTATACTGTTTTATACTGAAAATTAAACCTGTTTAAACCTATTTTTCAACAAAATAATGACATATTTTAGAGCATGTGTTGTTTGAATCAATAAAATACACATTTTGAAATATCAGTAACAAAATAAACATTTTTAATTTTACTTTATCAAAATCAGCAAAGATTTCACATAAAAAGATGACTGCATCAAACATGGCGGTAGCCATGGAAAAATATATAACAAGGTCTTCTACTTCCAGGACAGCATGAAAACTTTCACCAGGAGACAGTAAATATCTAATTCTCATTGTGATGATGATGTAGAGGCTTTAGAAAGTCATGTATCAAATATGATTCACACGGCATTAGGTAAGTTTAAAGAGTTGCTCAAAAAATGTAATTAGAGACAGAAAGGCAAAAGGGTCATGTAAGAGTGTTGGAGGCCCTCATAGTTACAGGGATCTGTTGAAGGGGCCTTGAATAAGCTGTGGAGCCAATATATTTACAACCTGGTCTCATAGTGAAAACATGTCTCTATATAAATTTTTGCTAAAATTGTTATTCGTGTCTCCAGGAACAGTTCCCTGCAGTTTACAGGAGAAATGAACAATAGAGGTACTTCAAAACCAGAGGTGCTGTGTTTTTCTCTCTATTACTCAGACCATGTTATTTTATGTTATTGGCACATTTAATATATATACTGTATATATATATATATATATATATATATATACACACACAGCCAAACGTGATATACAGTTCACATAAATTTCATGAGACCAGGCTGCATATTGTAGGGTATTACATATATAATTTAGAGATGTGGACGGGTCAGTTAAAATGGGTATTTTGCACGAATTGTACCACCATTATATGTAGGGTAATTTGCATGCATGCTAAATTTAGAAGGGAATTTAGAATCTCGAAATATGTGAGCTATGAACTAAATTAAACTGTCCTTATTAGGTAAGGAAATGTATAACAGAATTAGATAAATAACAAATAACTAGATTATTTGTCTTCATAGATTCTCCACCATTAAAATCGTAATACAACGTCTAGTTGTATCAGCACACAATTTCTACTGTAAGGAATTAGTTTTAATAAGTGAATTATGATTAATTCACTTATTGCAGTGATATTATTCTCATGGCTTATTGAACATAATATCACATATATTTAGGTACATCTTAGAAGCAAAATCTTTTAGAAACAGGGATGAGATTATTTATCAATATATGCCACAGTCAAGTCGTCTTTGAACACAGACAAACTTTATTACTATTCTAAACATAAATCTAATCTAACACATATATACATGCATGAGACAGGTTGGTGAAAAGTCACAGAATGTGAAATAACTGATTAGTACAGTGAAAATGAACTTTACGGAGTCTGTTGACAATACCTTAAGAACCATTTATACTTCTCTGAGTCTACATCGCAATCGGATTACTCAAATTATTTAATTAATACACCAGTACTTTGAGCACAATATTGGAGATGTACTTGCTTGTCTTTGTGGTGTCCTTGCTTTCTTTGTGTTGCTCGGTTCTTGGTCGAAAGTTCGTTCTGTCTATGTTTTAACTTCTGTGTGACCAAATTTATTGTCTGTATGAATAATGTTAGCTGTAAAGTGAGGCCTTCTCATGGGTTTGTGAACTGTAGAGAGTGATGAGCTTTCTCGGGACCTCGAGTCCCGAGCTCCCTTGGACCTCACATGGCACGTGCAGGCAGAAGAGCAAAGAGCCTCAAGAGGATGAAGAGATGAGAAGCCACAGGAAAGAGAAGAAGAGCGAAGAGTTGAAGAGAGTAAGAGTGGAGATGAAGAGAATGAGTTCTTCCTGTTTGGAACTATTTGAACTGAGATTGGCCGCATCCCCCAAAGGTGTCCTGTGCCAATCAGAAGTGACTTTTCAGAGTCACATGGTCAACTGGGCTGTCTTTTCTGACTGTTGAGTTATGGTCCTTTATTTCAGACTCTCAACTAAAATAGTGCATATTTAATTATGAGCTTTTATATCTTGAGAATGGTACAAGAGACATGATATTAATTTGGTGTAATTGAAATACACCAGCGAACGCTTACATACTAAACGTGACATTTTTTTATGGATGTTATACATGTAGGTAACAAAACATTAAAATCCCTGGTTACAAAATCATATTGGTTTTACACATCATTGTATTTTATCAAGTTAAACCTTATAGTTACCATTCTTAGTAGAATGAGATAAATCACACAGAATTAAAGATTATATTTATCAATTATAGGTGATTGCACATACACATATTTTAAAGAGGTCCATCAGTCTATAATCATTCATTTGTCAGGTACAAATGTTACCACAGCTCAAAGTGATTTTAAGCATTATCTGGCAAGGCTAGATTAAGATGAAATGTCTTAGAGTTGTGTAAATCTGATGGTCCTTGTAACCTTACACAGAAACAGCCTGGTGTAACTGGGTGGGAGTTCTTATGAAGGCCTGTGATTTATGACGTTGAAACATTCCAAATTGAAAGGCTGTTTTTTTCCCGTTTCAGAATTCTTCTGCATATATAATCTTACAATATTTAAGCACATATAAACATGTGTTGATGGGCTGCAAGACCTTGTGCATAAAGTAATTTGACAAGCTTGCTTTCGACTGTACGCAGACGCTGAGCATTTGCGTCAAAATCGAAGTATACTTTGGGCTTTATGCTGCCTTTGGACCTTATTGACTTGCATTGTATGGATATATTCACATCATATCTTGGGACATGGTGGACCCAAATATTTAGCAGGTGGTGAGAAATGTGAGTGTTTATTTTGACACAGTTTAAAATTTTTAATATTACATCAGGCATATTGTTTAGGATTGTTTTTATCAGTTAAGGAACTTTTCCAAGGCTACAATTAGTGCAAAATGCTGCTGCTGCTTTTGACACAAACTAGGTCTTCAAATCATATTACTCCTGTTTTAGCTTCTTTGCAGTGGTTACAAATTTAGCAGAACTTTTAAGACATAATATTTTGTCTTAATATAAATGTCTTTTAAGACGAAATATTTTGACCTTGTAGATCAGCTTGTTGTGAACTGTTGACTGTTCCAAGATCCAGATGCAAAACTAAAGGTGATAGAACTTTTGTAGTGAAGGCCCCATGATTATGGAACAACCTGTCCTGGGATATTAGATCTACTGAATATATGTCTGTTTTTAAGTCTCATCTAATGTGTTGTTTTATTGAGTGCCTTGATATTAGGCTTTGTGAAGCACTTTGTGCTAATTTGTTAAAAAATGCTATAAAAATTAAGTTCTTAAAAGTTATTATCAAAATATGTGTTCCGCAGAAAATAGAAAGTCATACGTTATGAGTTTAAGATGGCATACGGCATAAGTAAATGACGAGAGAACTATAATTTTTGGGTGACCTTCATTTTTGTTTTCATTTGAAATAAAACATTAATTTAATTAAAATTTGTCCTATTTCTATTTTCACTGTAGAGTAATAGAGCTTCGTGCATCTGTTTATTTGAACGCGTAGTCCACATTTTTATGTTGATAGTACTAGGCGTGAATAGGTGAGGTGTTCAGAACCAAAGATTAGTGTGAAGTTTCTCATCCTGACTGTAAAAGAGAAAACACAAACTTAACAAATACAGGGCAAGACAAGTCATGAAAATATTGACAACTATACAGGCATATGGAAAATGTGGTATGTAAGCCATTTTATAACTTTATAAATGCAGCCAAAACATATGAATACATATAGCAAGCAGAATAAGTTGTGTGTTTCCTCCCTGTATTAGTGGACTGTGGGGGTGGAGTTTACAGTGAACCAGAGGGGACCATCTCCAGTCCTGGATACCCAAACACCTCCCCACTTGATCTACACTGCGTCTACAGCATCTCTGTGCAGCCAGGCTTTACTATCACCCTCAACTTCAGTCAGACCTTCCACATAGAGCAGGTCTACAACCAAGGACCGACCTGCCTCTTTCACTGGCTACAAGTATGTTTGGCTATAAATGTCTGTTTATCCATTTATTAACACTTTAGGTGTTGCACTAACAAGTCAACAAAATCTATTATTTCTGCATCTATTCAATGCTTTGGGTCTGTGTGACTAGTCATGGATCACATGTCTTCAGTTGCGTGTATTTTATCTACACTTGCCTACACAGAATAATACTGATCAGATTACCGAGACCTCACAGCAGCTCATGTACTAAATGAATATGAAAACACCACCATGTCTTTCCAAATGTTACTTGATTGTTCTATTTCACCCTTTAAAAGTGACCTATTTCATGCCTTGCAATCACATGATAACCTACTGTATAAAACTGTCACAACTTTTACATAAGGAAAACATTAATAAGTCAACTAGTCAAAAATTTGACTACTTATTTAGTATAAACAAGTAGTTGTAAAACCCCTAAAATACACACATTTATCTATCTTCCAACCAAACTTTTAAAAAATGTACATCTCCTATGATGTGACATGCCTACCAATCCATCAATGAGACACTACATGGAATATCTGTAGGCAATAATTTGATAAAGTCAAAAAACTAAAACTAAAATGGTTACCCGTTAGGACCTACAGAAAGTTTTTTCCTTATATAGTCTTACACATTTTAAACTAAAATCTTGATGCTAATTTAAAAAAGTTATTGTCAACAACCCATATACAGTATATATATACAATAATATATACAATAATATATATATATATATATATAAATATTATACATACAGTATATGGGTTGTTGACATAATAACTTTTTTAAATCAGCATTAATAAGCTACAAGTACACACACACACACACACACACACACACACACATTACATCTATTTATCTGTGTTCATCTCTGTCCCAGGTGTCTGTCCCACAAAAAGAGCCCCAGCAATTCTGTGGAGGAAAAAGCCCTGGACTCCTCCACACTGACTCCCATTTCACCCAGATGGAGTACCACACTGACAGACACGGACAGAGCCAGGGGTGGAGTTTACATTACACCACCCAGAGTGAGTGAGAAAACAATAAATATCTAAACAAACTGTTTTTCCATGTGTGGGAATACTTATTCTTCAGATATTCTCAATTGTCTTTAAAGGGGTGCAGTGTCCAAATCCAGGCAGGATCCACAATGGAAGAGTAACTCCAAACTTTGCCAAGTACTTGTACAGAGATTACATTCATGTGCTCTGTGACCCAGGATACAAACTCATGATGGTAAGATTAAAAATAAAATTGGGGAGAAAATAAGAACAGCTAGCTTTATTATAAATCAATCATTTGTACCCTTCTGTCCTCTGACAGGCCTATTTGAGAGTATAATTGTACTCGAATATGAATGGATATCAGTACTTACAAGCATTTTTCTCTCAAATAATTTATCTTTCCTTCCCCTTTGTCATTTCTAGGGAGAGAAAGAGATTCAAAAATTTAAATCCATGTGTCAGAGTGATGGAGAATGGCATTTGACATTGCCAGAGTGCAAGAGTGAGTATCCCCCCCCCCCCCCCCCCCCCCTCCCCTATTAACCCTGCATAAACCATTCATTTTTCTGTCACTCTGCTAGGGGGACATATAACATAGATTTACAGCACGATAATGAGCAGGTTTGATTGGTTTGATTGGCTGGAGATTTGAAACAGGAAG
This sequence comes from Moxostoma hubbsi, assembly GCA_032164185.1. Taxonomy (NCBI): domain Eukaryota; kingdom Metazoa; phylum Chordata; class Actinopteri; order Cypriniformes; family Catostomidae; genus Moxostoma; species Moxostoma hubbsi. The sequence continues at coordinate 28,857,864 of JAVLUX010000015.1, read as the reverse complement.
GTTGCAAAGATATATATGGTCTACATTACATTTAAGTTGTTTTTGTAGTTATATATTTATACATTTTAATGCATTCATTTATTTAATATACATACATACATTGTGATAAATAAAAGGGGGTAAAGAATGTTTCATAATTTGAATAACATTCCCGCCTCACTTTATGACACCCCATCTCTGAAGGATTTGAAGGGGCTTACTTCACACCACTGCTAAAATCCCAGTTTTATAGGTGATGGAAAAATGTTTGACATACATTAGGAAATAACGTATATTTACACTGACTTATTTTCTTTAGGACTGTTTTGCACACATTGTATAATATACCACTCACTTTATACATATACCTGTATAAGTATTTGGTCTCTTTTCAGTTATTGACTGTGGAGCTCCAAAGCCTTTGCCAAATGGAAGGGTTCAGTTTATCAGTGGATCAAACAATGAATATCACTCTGTCATCGAGTATCACTGCAATGAGCCATACTATGCTTTTGAGGAAATTCCTAAAGGTCAGATACTATACAAAGCCCACCTTATTCAATGTGATTTCATGACTTTCAACATCTTGAACTGAATTTCAGCCATTTGTATCCTTTCATTCTTCCTCTTGTGCAGCAAGATACACCTGTGCGGTGGACCGGAAATGGACAGAGGATGATAGCAATAATATTATTCCTCCTTGTATTCCTGGTGAGCATTCTGTTTTGTTTGACTTACAGACAGGCTGACCAAGAGAGTGATTAGCCACACATTCAGAAACAGAATGATTAACCTCTGTCTCTCTCTCTTTCTCTCTCAGTGTGTGGAGAAAATATAGAACCTGCTTTTGGTGCCAGAGTTTTTGGTGGAATGCAAGCTAAACTCGGGCAAATTCCATGGCAGCTCTATACTAGCTTGACAAGAGGGGGTGCTTCGCTGATCAGTGATTACTGGGCCATAACAGCTGCTCATGTAGTAGATGGGTTTGAAAACACAACAATGTCTTTCCTTGGTGGATTAATTCATTTAACTCAAGATAAAACCATTAAATTAGAGACAGAGAAGATCATAATTCACCCAAATTATAAGAGGGTGGACAGAGGTAATCCAACAAACTTTGATAATGACATTGCACTGATTAAAATGTCTTCTAAGGTGCCACTTGGTCCAAACATCAGGCCAGTGTGTCTGCCAAAAAAAACAGACGGATCTGTGTTGGAGGGCATGATGGGTACAATTTCAGGTTTCGGAGGGTTTAAGGGTAACTTAAAAAGTGATAATTTACGCTATGGGGATGTTCAGGAATATCCAAATGATAAATGTGAAACAGGAGATCTGCCTGTAACTGATAACATGTTTTGTGCTGGAGATGATGAGAAAGGTGTTGACAGTTGTCAAGGTGACAGTGGGGGTGCACTGTTCCACCCCACATTGGGCTATGGGTCTGCAGAACAGCGCTATGAAGTGAGGGGCATTGTGTCATGGGGTCCTACTAAATGTGGCAATACAATCTTTAAAGGTTTCTACACTAAAGTGCAGAACTATCTAGACTGGATTAAAGAAACTATGGCAAATAACTAGTATTGACTGAACAAGATAAGACGACCCATTTGTCATTATTCAACCCCAGATAATACTTTTAACCTTGAACAGTTTGAAATCAGTTTCAGGTATGCGCATTTCTATAATTTACATTCAGGCTCCTGATAAAAGTTATTTTAAGTAATCTATTAGTGTATTCAACTCTGAATGTGTTAATATGACCAAATGTTTTTTAATTAAAGTGTTATTTTAAAAATGTTAAAAAGTGCAGCTTATTTTCCTCTGCTACAGCAGACATGGTAGAATTGTGCCATAATTCCAGAATCTTAATTTTACGTGTTTCTCATCTTTTGTTCTCTCTTCAAGTTATAAGGCTAACAATTCCATAATAATTTAATAAGGCAGCCACGGGCATAAACTGTTTATAACGCTGCTCGAATTTAGCCCTGATTAGCAGTCGGGTTGAGTATGTGCACATCGGCTTCAGATTTTGGACTAGTCGGGGTTGACAGATTTCACAGGGTATCGCAGTATGGGAACTGACTCCGATTTCCTATGCTAAGACAACGAACGATTACACCTAGTCAGTGTATATCATGTGTGTTTGTTAATTTAGAGCCAATTATAGAGGAAATCTGGTTGCCTGTGAAGCTCAGCGACTCAAATATGAAGTCATATGGTGTGATCATTGTTTGATGTGTGTAATGCCCATTTTTTCTGAAGCCATTTAGCCATCATTTGTAAGTGTGTGATAGTGATACCCTATGGAACGTAAAACCTGCCAATATGAAAGAAATGAATGCAGTGATAAAAATTACAATTAAAACCTCATTAACCATTTCAAGTGTCTGTAAAATATGTGACAATATAAAAAATACAATTAAATAATTACATTTTCATTTTCACAGTGTCAATGCTTCATTCTTGTCAAATTAAAAACTAAAATGCAATAGCTGATATTAAATTCCATTTGCACTGCAATTTTGAGGCAAGACTGCCAATATAATTAAAAAGCAAATAAGAAAAATAAATTGCAAATTCATTTTTCCAAAGCATTTTCTTAATGTTAGTGCAATAAATGTGACAATTAAAATTAAAAGTTAAGTTTTAGTTAACATTTATTTTAATTTTTTTTCAATTTCAAAGCCAACATGTAAATTCTGTTACTGAGAGAATCCTTTAATACAGCGGTTCTCACACTAGGGGGCGCAGAGAGGTTGACAGGAAGAAGGATGCTGTATAAAATAGGGTTGATCCTGATAAATCAGTCATCAATCAATTATAGTAAATAAAAAAAACAAGGAAGATCGACAGAATTTACCATGCTAAGGATCTTATTTAAATGTGTAGTGGACAAGATCCTTGTGTAAAGTAATGAATTACAAATACGCTTGTTACTGTAAGTAGTTTTTCCCAGGAATTGTACTTTTTTATGTAGTTTTAAAATGGGATTCTTTTACTTGAGTACATTTTATGTGCTGTAACTACTTTTTCTGCACTATTTTCCCTGTCTGTGTTCACTAATTCCCTGTCCTGATTTTATCCATCAATGTGATTGGCTAGGGAGAATCTTGTGACTCCTGTCAAATCAAATCACTCATAGAAACTTGAACGTTAGCTGTAGACCTATCTATCTACTTTATTAACTAATATCTTTTTAAGGATACTTGTCAGATTTGGAGAAATCTGTAAATATTTTTGGAAACCACTTACTCGTAATAAGTATGGCGATTAGCATGAACAATGTCCCACAGGCCCAATTATTTATAATGCTAAATAAAATGAAGCAAGATCATGCTTAATTAACACCTACTGTCGCTATTACCTTTTAAAGTCCTGAATGGATCCTTTATTCAGCGTAGATACAGTATTTTTAGTTTGGAAAAAAAAAATAAAGAATTAGGCTAGATAAATTCTGTGCAGTAAGGGTAAACTGCACATTAACCAAACACAGAGTGAACTGGGGTAGAGGATGATGGGGAATCAGGACCGACTGGACCAAGACCAGAATCGACTGGATCACAGAAGAACATGATGAACTGGCACTGGACAGCAAAGACGAGGAGACTAAGATAAGGAGAGAAATCAAGCAGGTTAATTCAAGGCAGGTGAGACTAATGAAACAATAACGAGCAAAAAAGGAGGCGGGCTGTGATGTAGAACAGAGAAGCATGCAGTGATACTGAAACAATTACAAAACCGCATGTTTTCACAAGAAGACATTTGTGTGAAATAGGAATGTCGCAATTACCCTATTTCACAATTAACCGTGATTAAAATTGTCATGGTTATTTAAACTGAATCTATGGTAAAAAACTGGAAAAAACAACCATGTTTTCTATTTAATATTTGTTTTTTTTTACAGAGAATGAATCTTTCGGTGTGAGTCTAACTACTTGCGCCGCGTGTGTGCCTTGCCTTGCCTTGCCTTGCCTTGCCTTGCCTTGCCCTACCCTGCCCTGCCCTGCTGGACTGTGAGGCTGTTACTAAGGTAATGGAGTTCACCAGGTGATTGTCTAGGTAAGGTGGGGTGCGTGCAGAACGTGAACTTTCAGCGCACGTGAAACTCTCAAAATGAAAACATGGCAGAACATGCAATCTCCCGGAGTTGTATCTCCCGAAGAAGCAAATTAAATTGTAATAAGCTATTTGGGAGCATTTTGGCTATCTAAAAAATGACACAGGAGTTGTTGAAGACAGGTATCCAATATGCAAAACGTATAGACGAAAGTGTAAACAAAAGCGGTGAACCCAGAGATTCATACCCAGATGAAGGTAATTGTGGCAGCGGGGGCGTGGTCAAGTGTCCGTCCGGGGAGAGAAAGCGGTAAGGGCGTGTGGCACGGTGGAGTGCGGGACCGGCGCGTGATTACACACGCCCGGTCCCGTATTAGGCTAATTAAGCCGTCAAGAGGGATAAAGGCCACTCGCAGACGGCGATCGAGAGAGAGAGCTCAATTACAGACATATCCGTCTTATTATGTGTTTGTCTTTTGAGTTCTCCATTAAACCTTTAGTTTATATGTTAAGCCGGTTTCTCGCCTCTTCCTTGCCCCTAAATGATCTGTTTTACATTGGTGCCGAAACCCGGGAAGGAAGAGGGATACGCCGTAGCGGAGTTCTCGCCACTACCCCAAAGAAGCAGCCGCGGCCATCTGCCGGGGGACGAGGAGCCCAGCCGCCTGGACGCGGAGGAATGGCCGCCGACCGCGAGGGGAGAAGGGGCTCCTATAGCCGACCGCCTGGAGCGGTAAGGGCTGCTGCCAGGGGCGGAGGATGCCCCTACCAGCCGCTGAAACGCGGAGGGGTCGAGGGAAGACCGCCGTATGCGAGCGGGGAGGGGATCGCGACCGACCGCCTGGAGCGGGAGAACCGCTGCCAGGGGCGGGGGGAGGCCCCTTCGACACCCCGGGAACGCGGCGGGGCGTTCCGTCCGCCAGGGGCTGAGGACTGCCCCCGATCTGCCCGGAGAGGCGCGGCTGTTGTCCTGTAGAGGGTGGAGAAGTGGCTGAGGAACGAGCTACGGTGTATCAGAGAACCGGCGAGTACGTTTTTTTTTTCTTTCTTTCCTTTAATCTCTCTCTCCTCTCTCTCTCGATACCGCTCTGCGTTGGCCTTTTCCCTCTTTTTAAAATTATGGTGTTCGCAGGTGGGGAGGTACCGCCCAGTGCAGGAACCCCCCCCCCCCCCCCCCCCCCATTTTTAATTGTTGTTGTTTCCCTCCCCTTGCCCCTCTTTTTTTTAAATTATGGTGTTTGTGGGAGGGGAGGTACCGCCCAGTGCAGGAACCCTCCCCCCCATTTTTAATTGTTGTTTTTTTTCCCTCACCTTGCCCCCTCCCTCGTCCAGGTTAATGGGGATGACCTGCCGGCAGACCGCGCGGGAGGCGCCCCCCCCCCAGGGGATGTACGTCAGGCCGGGGGTCCCCAGCCTGAAAGAACGGGGGAGGAATGTGGCACGGTGGAGTGCGGGACCGGCGCGTGATTACACACGCCCTGTCCCGTATTAGGCTAATTAAGCCGTCAAGAGGGATAAAGGCCACTCGCAGACAGCGATTGAGAGAGAGAGCTCAATTACAGACATGTCCGTCTTATTATGTGTTTGTCTTTTGAGTTCTCCATTAAACCTTTAGTTTATATGTTAAGCCGGTTTCTCGCCTCTTCCTTGCCCCTAAATGATCTGTTTTACAGGGCGCTTGCACCTGAGCCAAATTATGTCTAACACCTGTCTCTAATTTCAGTAAGCATGGGGAGAGCGGCATAAGAGCGGCCACAGAACCTCCAGAGGAGAGAGAGAGATCGTTCACGGACATGTCCATCGTCTTATGTGTTTGTCTTGAGTTTTCCATTAAACCTATTATTTCATATGTCAAGCCAGTTTCTCTGATATGCCGTAGCTCGTTCCTCAGCCACTCCTCCACCCTCTACCGAACGGCAGCCATGCCTCTCCAGGCGGATCCGAGGCAGTCCTCAGCCCCTGGCGGACGGAACGCCCCGCCGCGTTCTCGGGGAGCCGAAGGGGACTCCCCCGCCCCTGGTAGCGGTTCTCCCACTCCAGGCGGTCGGTCGCGATCCCCTCCCCGCTTGCGGACGGCGGTCTTCCCTCGACCCCTCCGCGTTTCAGCGGCTGGTAGGGGCATCCTCCACCCCTGGCAGCGGCCCTGACCGCTCCAGGCGGTCAGCTATAGGAGCCCCTTCTCCCCTCGCGGTCGGCGGCCATTCCTCCGCATCCAGGCGGCTGGGCTCCTCGTCCCCCGGCAGATGGCCGCGGCTGCTTCTTTGGGGTAGTGGCGAGAACTCCTCTACTGCGTATCCCTCTTCCTTCCCCGGTTTCGGCACCAATGTAACACAGATCAAGGTCGCGGGCAAGGAAGAGGCGAGAAACCGGCTTGACATATGAAATAATAGGTTTAATGGAAAACTCAAGACAAACACATAAGACGACGGACATGTCCGTGAACGATCTCTCTCTCTCCTCTGGAGGTTCTGTGGCCACTCTTATGCCGCTCTCCCCATGCTTACTGAAATTAGAGACAGGTGTCAGACATAATTTGGCTCAGGTGCAAGCGCCCTTACCGCTTTCTCTCCCCGGACGGACGCTTGACCACGCCCCCGCTGCCACAGTAATCATTTTACAAACACAGCAAATATTATATGTAGTGTACTACTTACCTTTTGATAAAGTCAAACATTGAATTGAAACTGTAAATCCGAAGAGTTGTATATTTTAAGTTTAAAAGAGGAGGGGTTCAGTTTTATATTGTAAATGCGATGCTTCCAAATAGTTTTTCCTACTTGAATAAGATTTCAGTGAGCATAAAAGTGCTGTGATTATCCAGCTGATTGTTAGATTACTGAATAAAGAAAGAAGGTTCTACTAGACTGACACAGTTTTATTTAAACATATGGTTTAATTTATAGTTGTTTTTGGTTATTTATTTTTAATTTATATTTAATTATATTTTTATTTATTGAAAAGGTATAGTACGTTTTGGTATCAGAGTGCAGATAGAGAAACTTTACCTACGTGTTTTCATCTTAGAAGTAAGAATATATATGTTAACTGCATGTCCGAACGAATGCTGCAATAAAACTTAAGTTGTGATCTGTTTGTGGAGGGTTTTATTGTTGCATAATAGGTAAATTTGCAGATAATCGTAAAAATCGTGAAATCGTGATTTTTTTTAATCAGACAATAATCGTACCATAAAAAATTCACATTGTGACATCCCTAGTGTGAAAGTTCAGCCACACACACACCCGACCCCTTAGTGACTAAACTTCAGCACAAACATGAAGACAGCTTGTGACCCGAGCGCAATGCGCAAAGCGACCGCAACGTGCGGACGCGAGAGACAGACACAAAGACCGACATAGATCATTGACGCAAGTGCATGCATTCAAGATGACACAAGCGTGATGCATTTTAAGAAATGTTCAATTAACGTTTACTGGTTTAAGAACAGAACAATGAAAACCCCTTTCTATATTAATCATGCATCTAGATAGTGTACTTGCAGGCAAACAGTATATCTCACGTTTCATTTGATCTACTCTCAGTTTCTGCTGCTCTTAATTTGGCGTACAGAGCATAACATTTACTGTAGGTTTGCGGCACTGACATAAAATGTACACTTAGATCGACTTAGATCTGGTGTGCACGGCCGTCACTACGACCACGGTCCACCATTCCATTTTGGCAGGCCCAACACTCCAGCAGCAGCCCCCCCACCCCTGCGCGCCCAGCTGCGGCACTATTTCATTGTAATGGAGAAAGGTGGTGGGTTGCGACCAATCTCGATCCTACAAGTACTCAACCGGGCTCTACACAGACTCCCGTTCAAGATGCTAAGGCAAAAATGCATTTTAGCGAGTGTCCGACATCAAGATTGGTTTGTGGCGGTCGACCTGAAAGATCTGTACTTCTATTGTGTCTCGAGATGTGTCTCGATTCCACCTCGACGCAGACCCTTTCTGCCACTTGGCCGGCATACCAGTACAAGGTCCTCCCTTTTGGCCTGTCCCTCTCCCCTCGCAACTTCAAGAAGTTCGCAGAGGCACTGTTATTAAAGTATCATTGGATAGAGACAAACCATGATAAGAAACGGTTAAGTCATCATCCACACATTTGTTTATCTGTTAATAGGTCTGTCCCGTGAACTGTTGTGTTAACAGTCAATAATCATTAACATAAACTGTGCTTTGCATGGAGATGGAGTGGATGTGTTGCAGTTTATATTATCTTAAGGCCTCCAAACATAGGTATGAATAGATCTCTGTGGCCCTCCACTGCTGCTGCATCTTGGAGGTCCTAAAGGAATTTTTATTGCAGTTCATGCCTAAACCTTAGGAATGAGATTGATGAGTTAAAGTCAACCTATAGTCCAATGAGATGTCCTCCCTTTGGTGGTGGTGGGTGCAGAAGGTCCCCCTTTGGTGGTGGTGGGTGCAGAAGGTCTTAGCATCTTATCTGATGTTGCTGAACATTTGTTTATGTTCATTCACCAAGGACCCAATCACAGTGTGGCACATCTTCTTCACCCACACAAGCAGTTGGAGAGTGGCCCTGCCATAAACTGGTCCCTGGAATGCCATCTTAACTGATGTTCACCACACGGCAGTTAGAGAGGAGCCCTGCCATAAACTGGTCCCTGGAATGCCATCTTAAACGATGTTCACCAAATGAAGAGACAAGACTCATTCATTTATATACAGTATACTACCCTAACTTTAAAATGTTATGTTAAAATAATAAAATGTAATATGTTTTCATATCAACTTGATACCCAAGCACTGGTACTTATGATGCCACTAAAAAAAGATTCTCAAAACATTCAAGCTTTACGTAAAACATTCGTGGCTTAAGCCCCAGTAGCCCAGCCCTGAAGCTGCCTGTGATTCCGAGTTATTTTAGTGGAGTAGGCTACCTGTAATATTCAGCTTTAGATATAGTTTACTTTTCATCTGTCACTGCTTGCATGTTGATAGCACACTGTGGCAGGGCGGAGGGCGGGGCCGGGTTGTGATGATACACACCCGGTCCCGTATCAGGCTAATCAAGCCTTCCGAGAGGGATAAAGGCTGTTGGCAGACGGTGGTGCGAGGAGAGAGAGATCATTTACGGATATGTCCGTCATGTGTGTGTTTGTCCTTTAAAGTTTATCATTAAAATATTATTTATGTTGACAAGCCGGTTCTCGCCTCCTCCTTTCCCTTGAACTATGTTACACTGGTGCCGAAATCCGGGAAGGAGGAGGGATACGCCGTAGTAGAGTTCTCCCCTCTACCGTCCACCCCAACGGAACAACCGCGGCCATCTGTTTTCAACATATAAGGGTTTCAACAAGGTCGTTTTAAGGACACTCCCCATAGTTGCTTACAGCAATGTATCTTTTCCTTCATTTAAGGGAACCAAGGTTACATGTGTAACCAGAGACGGGTTAGTGCCCCGAGGCTGAAAGCCATCATCCCCCCTCTCAACCTGGACGTGGAAGGGAAAACGTGTGATCGACAAACCGCCTCTTATCCTGATCAAATCCTTCTTTCAACTCTCCAACCTACAGTACACCATGACCAAGTCACTGTGAGGAAATCTACCTTTATATTAATTTATTTGTTATTAGAAGAAGCATTAAAGGCAGTATTAAGTGTGGGGACAGGAAACAGGTTGGGAAAAAAGTGGGACAAATGCAGATTCAACCGCAGGCCACCCTCACAAAAAAGCACATTTGCACCATTATTATGCCCCATGCCACTGCGGTGATGCTTACAGCATAATATGTCATATATTGCAATGTTTCCATCAGATTATTGGGGTGTAAATATCCACGCTAGTGTTAATTTCGTCAGACGAGACGAGACTAAATATGTTCGTCAACGACCTTTTTTTCCATGACTAAGACGAGACGATAACGAGACTGCACCAATGTCCAAAAACGCTGACTAAGACTAAATTAACATGCATTATTGTTGACGAAAAAAGACGAGACTAAAATGTTTTGCATAAAATAAAAACTAAGATAAAATCTCTCTTCATTTTCATATAAAATCGTCTCTACTTTTTCATCATGAGATAGAATATTCAGCTGTTACGCCTTCAAAATATTCCGAATGAGTTCGCGCTGTTGCTCTAGTAACGGTTACAACAGGTCTCATACTCCTGTGGCTGCAACACGAAACTACATGGAGCAAGAACACAACAATCATAGACAGTGGCGAACACGCGACGAGCGCCGACGACATGCTAGGTAGAAGGAAGAGGCTTGATATTTGGTCGCATTTTAGGTACAATGATATTGACAAAAAGTCAGAATGTGTCATTATAACTGACAGGAAGCACTGCGGACAAAAAATATCGGGGAAAAACACCACCAACCTTAAGCGACATCTAAAGGCTAACCACCCACACATTCAGGGAAGTTAACTTAAATATACGTCTCATAAGCTAATGCTGATTTTAGGCATCTACGCTGTAAATTTAATCAGTTAGCTATGGTGTTGTGGCACATACATTATGCAGGTTATATATATTTTATGTAACTTATTTGCTTAATAAAATACTCTTCAGAACAAGTTCATCATTTGTGAATGTGTCTCTTAAATCAGAAAACCAGACACTTTAACAAAGTGAATTCAACATATCATTCAACAAGTGTATTTTGTCAGGTAATTATGACATTTAACCAATATTTGAGATGTGTGAAACATTATTTGACTGAAATGGTTATCTCAGAATTAATCTCAGAAATAATTTATTTAAAAAAAGACTAAAATGTTTTGAAACTTGACTAAGATATATTGAGTTTTCTTTTGACTAAAACTAGACTAAAATGACGAGACTTTTAGTTGACTAAAACTTGACTAAGATACCTTAAATTCTCTTTTGACTAAAACTAGACTAAAATGATGAGACTTTTAGTCAACTAAAACTTGACTAACAAAAAAAGATATGTGAATGACTAAATATGACTAAAACTAACAAGGACATTTGGCATAAGACTAAGACTAAGACTAAATTAAAAATAGGTGACAAAATTAACACTAATCCACGCTGTGTGGGAGGTGCTATTTACACCTGGGTGCAAATAGTCAACCTGAAAATAAAGTTGGTTTTATAATATACAGTAGCATGAAAAATGAAACTGTGCAGATGTTGCTTTAGGGAGCAATTTCCACCTGATTTGAAATTACTTTTGTTTGGTGTAAGGTTGATTCAGGTTAATTTAGGTTGATTCAGTCATGTTAAATAATATTTGTAACTTACTACAAATATTAATACAAGAAGTACATAATACAATACTATATACACTAAAATACAGTATAATACATACTGCTCAGATAAGAAGTTGAGAATGAACTGTAGAAAAAACTGCAGACTTAAACACTTTTTCCCTGAGTAAATGGGTTGAAAAGCTAAAGGGATTACAGAAAAAGTTGTTTACAGTTCTCGCTAACCTATTTTGTTGTCACTGTTGTTCTGTCATAGCCAAATCAAACAAATGTGTCTTTTATCATGACTGTTAGACCCTTGCTCCATCTGGTGAGGCATCTCATTTTTAACCACATACTGTTCAGTCACTAGAAAAACTAATGACTGCATTTCAGCCAGGATTAGTAAAATAACTACTTACTTCTGCACATCTGTCATGGTTGGAATACATTTAATAATTTGGCAAGTTCTTTTTTAGCATGAAGTACTGACATTTGCACATACAGTATTTTACATTAATAAAAAACGTAATCTTTACGATTAATTTAAAAAGCTGTCATTAGAGGGCAGCAGTGTTCTCAAGCATATCAGAACTTATCCCATCTCTGTTTAGTGATCAATTATTCAAGCATAAAACAATTATGACCTCTTTCTGAATCATCCTACCAAATATCAATGATTAAGCTTGCTATGGGGATGTGTGAATGGGAAGTTTGTTTTGAAGCACTTGTTTTGTAAAAAAAAATATATTAATAAATGGCAGATAGTCACACTTGTGGTGTCCCCAGTCAATAATGACTATCCATTGAAAATGAATGGGGAAGATTGCCAAAAACAAGACTTTTATTTTGAAATGAACCAGGGCAATTAGTCTAGTGTCATGATCAAGGATGTGATCAAGAGCCTGGTGCACAGAGAACTGCTTGGCCATTGTGCTGCCAACGGCCAGAGGCCTTTGGCCTGCAGATTACCCTTGGTCCAAATGAGGCGGGTACAATGTCAAAGTTTTTCTGAACTCATCATGATATGTATAGAGCACACGGTACAGGTTTGGGAAATAAATAAATAAAACAATGTGAGCACTGTACAAATCCTGGTACCCAAAGAAATTACTTTCCATGGTTCAATGAACTTTCATAGACTGTGTGCTGGGACATCGTCCCGCTGTTAGTGGAGAGACCACTCAGAACATCATGGCAGTTACAGTCTGATTGTAGTGGCTTGAAGGGAGGTCTCAGAAGGCCTGAGAGGACCACTGAAAGATCCCAGGACGGGAACAGGCTTGGCCAGGAGGGATTCAATATCTGGGCGCCTTTTAGGAACCTGATAATCAAGTCGCGCATACCCAAAGACTTACCGTCTACTGCGTCCTGGTGGGCCGCGATGATGGCTACCTACACCTTCAAGGTGGAGGGGGACAGCCTCCCCTCCAACCTCTCCTGCAGGGATGAAAGCACTGACTGAACTGCACATCTCTGTGGGTCTTCAGACCGGGAAGAACACCAATTTGCGAACAAGCCACTTCGGGGCGTAAAGTTGTCTGGTAGAGGGAGCTCTGGCTTGGTTGATAGTGTCAGACATGGAGGTTCCAGAGGTCTGGGTGCAGATGCCAGAGGGTGCCTGAAGAAAGAAGAAGAAGGTCCTTCCTCAGGGGAATTCGCCAGGGAGGGGCAGTCGTGTGGAGCACGAGATCCGAGAAACAAGTCTGAGAAGGCCAATAGGGGGCCACCAGAGTGACTTGTTCCTCGTCCTCCCTGACCTGTGCAAGAAGGCTCACTGGGGGAAATGCGTACTTGCACAGCCCCGTGGGCCAGCTGTGTGTCAGCGCGTCTGCCCCGAGGGGAGCCTCTGTTTGGGCGTACCAGAGCGGGGAGTGGGAGGGCTCTTGGGAGGCGAATAGGTCTACCTGTGCCTTGCCGAACCGTTCCCAAATCAGCTGGACCGACTGGGGGTGAAGCCTCCCACTCTACGCTGGGCGAACGTTGTCACAATAGCATGTCCGCTACCATGTTGAGGTTGCCTGGGATGTGAGTGGCACGCAGCGACTTGAGTCGAGGGTTTGAAAGTTTGGTGGCAGACAGGGGTGATAAACACACGGTGCGTGCTGCGGCGCCATGCTCGTCTCGGGATTCGAGTATGGAGCCAGGAGACCATATGCCCCAGGAGCTTCTGGAAACCGAGCCCGTCGTTATCCCCAAATTGTCTTCATCACCAGCGCCGCCGGCCCCAATCCCGTGGGGGCAGCTGAAGTAACTTTCTCTCGCTTTTGAGGAAAGAAAGCCACGACCGCAATGCTGCCACGGCTATGTTCTCGTACTGAGAACATGAACCATTCATAAAACGCTGCCTGCGTGTGATCGCAGCCCAGGCACTCAAGGCAGATTTTATGACCATCAGAATTTGAGAGAAATCAACCGCGTCAGGAACTAGACAGAGGCGGAAAGACATCTTTAAAAAGACACGTCCTGAAAAGGACGTTCAACGCCAGCTGTGTATTGCTCTTATAGAGAAATAAACTCTTTTAGGAAAACATTCTCTTTAAAAGCGCTGCTGATGCGCCCAGGGGCTAAGCTGTACTGCTGTGCAGAGAAGGAGAAAGCAGTGCTCTGGCCCCAGGAACCAATCGTCGAGCTGTGAGGGTAAGGGGGGATCAGAAGTTTCCACTCCATCCCGACACTCGTGGCTTCCCGGGCAAGCATGTCCGCCAGCTCCGCATTAGCCTGCAACTGGGCTACCGCACCCAAGGGTGGGAGTCACCCTCAACCAGGAATAACACACAAATGAAAAGGCATCTTGAAAAAGACACTTTCGTAAGTGCCACTCTTTTAGAAAGAAAATTCTCTTTTTAGAGAAAATATACTTTTTTTTTTTTTTCTTCTTTTTAGAAAAATACTCTTTTGCTGCTGAAACACCCAGGGGTGTTTCTCTACATAACACCAATGTGAGATGGGGAAAACCGCTGCAATGCGCCGTAGAAACCAACAGCTCGTAAGATCGAGAGATGAATGGCTGGCAGAGAAATTCAGCTCAGTGAAATACAACCACTCGGCGCCGATGAAGAAGTCTGAATGAGTGGTTTCAATCCAGCTCCTTATATACTGGTATATCCGGGGGAGTGGCATGCAAATTCCACTCGCCAATTTTCAATGACCAATTTTCAAATTTCTCAAAGATCAGAGATGTCTGGGGCTCCCAGGAGCGACCCCTAGTGTCACTACATCTACACAATGCCGAGTGTGTGACAGAAGGGGAACCAGCATTACTGGGGCAGATTAGGTGGCAGCTCTTTCATAAGTCAAATCCCAGAGGTGGTGCATCACTGATCAGTGATTGCTGGGCCCTCACAGCTGCTCATGTAGTAGATGGATATGAAACAACTACCATGAATTGGTTAGGAGGAATGATTGATGCTCAGGACAAAAACATAATCACCATGGAGACAGAAAAGATAATTCATCCAAAGTATAAAACAGTATGTAAAAATGGGGGACAAACAAACTTTGATAATGATTTTGCACTTATCAAAATGTCTGCTAGGGTGCCACTTGGTCTAAACATCAGGCCAGTGTTTCTGCCAAAAAAATCAGAAGGACCTGTGATGAGGATGTGATGGGCACAATTTCAGGTTTTGGAGGATATAGCAATAAAAATCTAAGAAGTCACAAATTTTTTTTATGGGCATATTCAGGAGTATTCAAATGATAAATGTGTTTCAGGAGGTCTGCCTGTCACTGGCATGTTCTGTGCTGGGCAAGATATTGAAGATGTTGACAGTTGTATAGGTGACACTGGGAGCCCACTGTTCCTCCCCATGTTATGCTTTGGGTATTCAGACCAGAGCTACGAGGTGTAGGGCATTGTGTCATGGGGTCCTACTAAATGTAGGGATACAATCTTTAAAGGTTTCTACACTAAAGTGCAGAACGATCTGGACTGGATCAGCGAGACTATGGCCAATAACTAACATCAGCTATATAAGATGAGACATAAGCCCTCTGTTAATCATTTCTACACACGTAGTCTCAAGAATTTCATATATTTAGATTCATAAACATTCTATTAATATATATTCAGATTTCACGTTCAAAGTGTACATGGATATGTTAATTATTATTTTAAATGGTCATATCCTTTTTTGTCTGACAAATATTAATGCCCATCATTCACAAAGTTCCACACATCCCCCTCTTGCATGTTCATCTCGGACTAGAGATATACCAACTTAAATACAGTTTTTTCAGTGGATTTTTATAGTTATTTCCAAACAATAGTCAATGCTCTCAAAACAATTCACGCAACAAACTTTGCAGAATAATTAAATTCAAGCTATGGGTGAGTGGATAACACATGTACTCTGACACATTCAGATATGATGCTCTTACAGGCAAGTTCAAAAAATGGCAAATGGGCAAAATAGTCTACATGGTCTACATTTCGACAGTAGAAGACAGATTGGCATGACAAACATTGAACATAAAAAAGAAACATAAACCTGTGTATTTTCACTGTAGGAAAAAAATCCTACACAGCAACATTTAGCTGATATTTATATTATTATTACTGATAATATATCAACATGTATATCTACTTTGAAAGGCACAATAACATTTAATTGGTGCATTTCTAATGTTCTCTAAATCACTTCCTTACCTCATTTCCTCACATTAAAACTCCTCACAATTTTTTTTTTCTTTTTTGATACAAATCAAAGTAACAGAGAAATGTGAACAGGCCAGAGACAGAGACAGCACTGTATTAAGTTTGGGTTTGGGTCTAGTTACTTGCTATTAACATACATGTACAGTATGCGTGATAAGCAGCTCGATCCTTAACCAGTGTCTCAGAATAATTGACAGGATTCAAAAGACCAGTGCAAGCCACTGATAACGGTCACAGGCCACTCCCATGCTTGTGCCTTCACACATAAGAGTATTTTCAGAAATCAGTTGCTAATCTGCTTTGTTTGTATAATACAAGACACAAATACCACTTGAGTTTTATGTGGATGGTGTTTCCAACAAGTGATTAAGACTGTTAAGACTGTTACCATGGAGACAGATTGATTAATATCCCATAAGGAGCAATTCTGGATAGGAAAGAGAAAAAATTTAGCAAGTATTTGTTTAACAAGTCTTTATAATTTAGATCAGGCCACTTACAGACTTCAACTGTAGCTTGTTCTCATAAAAAATCTTTTTTTAAAGGGTCGCTTAAAAGAGCAATGGGGAAATCTGAGTCTCCTGAGGTTTGTGTGGAAGTGTTTCCTCCTCTTTCTGAGGATTTAGTGCATAGCAGCAGATGACCACAGTCAGTCCTTATCCCTTTATCCCTGTGGTGGAAGGTGAAGAGTTACAGTTGTCCCAGGTGACAACAGATGAGGCTTTAGAAAATACTTAAAGAAGCAGGGCTTCATTCTGCGTCACACAAGCCTAAGAGTCTTTAACTGCAGGGAGATGCTAAACCCTTCAGAGACAGGTCTTTAATTCCACTGGGATGATGGAGTATTGGTGGAACTTGCTGAATGTTCTAACTTTTTTTAAGCTAGCTCAGGTGCCATCATGTCATTGCCATGTACGGCATCAGCTGCCAGTTTTATGGATTATGCCACTCAACGGAGAGCCAAGGAAGGGCAACATTACAGCAGAGGTTTTACCTGCGGTCCAGCTAGCATTGCATCATTTGAGCGAGCAGCCACCTCCTTTGGGCAACTATGAGCTTCAGTTTCACCTCACAGACTCTGAGGTAACACAGCAGAGCTGCTCATGTCTTTCTCATTTGACTTTTCTACCAAGAATGTGCACCAACTATTAATTAACTCTCATTCATGTTTTGAATAGTTAGCACACTTTGTGATGTTTAACTAAAGAGCACATACAGTGATTTATAATTGCATTTGAAAAAAATTGTGCACGATTGAACTATACAGTAAATGATTCTTGTTATCCTAGGACCTTAAAGGAATATTCCGTTTTCAAAACAAGTTAATCTCAATCGACAGCATTTGTGGCATAATGTTGATTACCACAAAAATACATTTTGACGTGTCCCTCCTTTTAAGTAAAGGATAATAATTCTGGGTTACATTGAGGCATTTACAGTGGAAGTGAATGAGGCCAATCCGTAAAAGTTAAAATAAAAAAAGAATTCTCACTGTTTCAAAAGTATAGCCACAAGACCATGTTTTGGTGTGATAAAATTGCTTACCTTTTCTGTGTAAAGTTATATAACATTTTACAACATTATTGCCATGAAGACACTATAAACAACCGTATAGCTCAAATAATACACACGTTTCAACAAGAAATAATGTAAGTGCTTTTATAGCTTATCAGATGCTTATGTAAATGTATATGACACAATTCATTTATTTTTTATAAAAGGGATGTCAAAATATATATATATATATTTAGTTTTTTTGTTAATCAACATTATGCCAAAAATGCTGTCGATTGATCTTAACATGTATTGAACTTGGAATATTCCTGTTACCATTTTTACTAGTTAGTTTACCTTTTGACGCAGATTGTTATTGTTAAGTGCTTAAAATATCTTAGCGTATGGCATATATGAAATTTGTTGCTCTGTTTATGTTGAAAATTGAATAATACCTTTTAGTATATCCTCTAATTTAGTTCCCCAACATTGCTGTAAATCAGCCTGCTTGGAACTTACTGATTATTTATTTTTCACTATGCTCTATTTTTGTTTTAGTGTGACAAAGCCAAAGCAATGAAATCTTTTTTTGATGCCACATTCTACGGCCCCAAACCTCTCATGATCTTTGGAGGGGTGTGTTCTTCAGTTACGTCCATCATAGCCCAGTCATTGGAGGGTTGGAACCTTGTGCAGGTAGTCAATCAATCAATCAATCAATCAATCAATCAATTGTCACAAATTTGTTATAGTAGTAAACACAGAGACAGTGTAATTTAGTCTCTATGATGGGACTTTGAGCGTATTTGAAGCTTTTATTTGATTGGGCAACTACCTCTGTTTTCCAGCTGTCATTTGCCGTAACAGCCCCTTCACTGGCTAACAAAAGAAGATTTCCGAACTTCTTTCGTACTGTCCCATCAGACAGTGCTGTCAACTTGGCACTTGTGAGGTTTCTCAGGCGTTATGGATGGAGTAGAGTTGGTACTTTGACCCAGCGTGAGCAGAGGTTCACAGAGGTAATCCTAATCTGTGACAGTATGATTATAAATATGGGGCCTATTTTGTGTTAAAGACAAGTAGACAGTAAACAGTCTCACCTGCTCTCCAAAGGTACAGAGTGATTTAAGCAGACATCTCGAGATGGCTAAGATCCAGCTTGCAGAAGCGGAGAGCTTTTCTGATGCCCCCTGTGCCAGTGTGAAAAAACTAAAGGCATGTAAACATCCTTGTATTCTCAAACACATTCCATAAATCGACAAACCGCCAGAGAACTTTTTTAAGGTATTGGTTGTGAAGTTAAACTGTAAACGGAATAATGCATGAAATCTATCTACCTACCTACCTACCTACTTACCTACCTACCTAACCACCCACCCACACAACCAGTCAAAACTTTTGAAACACTTGACTGAAATGTTTCTCATGATCTTAAAAATCTTTTGATCTGAAGGCGTATGCTTAAATGTTTTGTAGACAAAAATATAATTGTGCCACCATATTAATTTATTTCATTATAAATCTAAATTTTATATAAAAAAGTTTTTTTTTTTTTTATAATGATGACTTAGACCAAATAATAATGAAAAGTAGCCAATAAGTGACAAACATAGATGGGAACTCCTTCAATACTGTTTAAAAAGCATCCCAGGGTGTTACCTCAAGAAGTTCTAGGCAAAGTGTGACTACTTTGAAGATGATAAAATCTAACACAGTTTTGATTTTGGATTTTGTTTAGTCCACAACATAATTCCGATAGTTCCACTTATGTTATTCCATAGTTTTGATGACTTTACTATTATTCTAAAATGTGAAAAGAAAAAAATATTAAGTGTTTCAAAACTTTTGACCGGTAGTGTATCTATTCATCCTGTAAACATTGGTTGTTTTTTCCTTTCAGGACAATGATGTGAGAATAGTGTTTGCTCATTTTGATGTGAGCTTAGCAGCTAAAGTCCTTTGTTGTGTAAGTATATTTTCAGTTTGTAAGGATATTTTGCTATTTAAGTGCTAGTTGTCCCTGATACATTATAGATAATGAAAAAGTATACAACATAAAAATGTTGTTGTGTCACAGGTGTATAATCTTAGCATGTATGGCACCAAGTACCAGTGGATTCTGCCAGACTTGGCCCAGAGTAGCTGGTGGACCTACACTGGGTCCACCAACTGCACTGCTAATAACATACTGACTGCCATGGAGGGATCCATCAGTGCAGATTTTGAGACTATTAGCTCCAGACACATCAGAGGAATCTCTGGTAGGGTATGTTTGCATTCAAATGTACTATATCAATAAACTGTCATTATAATCAACAAATCAAACAAATATGGCTTATGCAGCATTCCATTCAACTCAGAAAGTGGAAATTTCCATCTTCCTACTTGGAAAAGTGGAACGGAATGCCACTTGAATTAAGACTTACAACTTAGAAACTTGGGAGATGTTCATGATAGTTTATGATAAACATTAAATTTTAAGCAAACAAAAAGCATTGCAAAACTTGTTTAGCCAATGTTTGTAGAGACAGGAGTGTACAACATGGTAAATTATACTCTCTTTTAATAATCATACACCTGTAGAACAAATCCTAGTACAGCATACTGTAGCATCATTCATCTTCTGTTATTTGGTTGCTAGATGATGTCTGGTGACAAATGAAAATCTGCTAAGCCAACGGGAGCTTTTCAGTTTTGATTCTTTATACGTCATCTTTAAAACAGTGGAATGCCTTTATGGTCAGAGATTGGAGACATCAAGTGGTATTATCCTACTTCAAACTTTGAATGGAACGCAGCATTAAAGGAACAGTTCACCCAAAAATTGTAATTCTCCTATCAGTTACTCACCCTCATGCCATCCCAGATGTGTATGACTTTCTTTCTTTTGCTTAACTTAAACAAAGATTTCTAGAAGAATATCTCAGCACTGTTGGTACATTTAATGCAAGCGAATGGTGACCAAATCTTCGGAGCTCCAAAAAAGACATAAAGGAAACATAAAAGTAATCCATACGGCTTCTGTGGCTAAATCCATAACTTCAGAAGCGATATGATTGGTGTGGGTGAGAAACAGATCCATATTCCATATTCAATTAAATTAACTATTCTTGCTCTTTCATGTCTGTGTGTTTTTACACAGACACCTCAGGAGTATGAGAGGGAGTATGATGAAAGACGACAGTTCAAGCATCTGGGTGCAAGCAAGTTTCATGGCTTTGCTTACGATGGTACATGGGCAATTGCCAAAGCTTTGGCAAGAGTCATGGAGACTGTGAGGTACAGACAGAGATACAGCATTTATCGCAACTATACAGTCACTGACCAAGAATTGGGAGAAATGATTCTGCAGGCCATGGACAAGATCAACTTCTTTGGTGTGACAGTGTGTACTAATTTTCTGACTTCTGCTACAGAGATACTTTAGTGAATAGATAACAGTAATTATATGAAAAATGAAATAAGTGCAAAATGGATGACAGTTTTGGTGTTTGTATCATTTTTTAGTTTTTATTCTCAGATGCGTGTTGACCTCTGGTTTTGTTGTTGTTTCTGTCACTTTAAAAAAATTTTTTTTTTGTTTTTTACTTTTAATGTGTAATATTACTTAGGGGCATGTTATGTTCTATCAAGGTGAGAGAGTCGCCAATGTGGAGTTTGCCCAATATCAAGGTACAATACTATGTATGTGAAGGTTCTCACCTTTCTTTATGCCTCTATTATTCTTGAGAAGTAAAAAATATTTTCCTTCACAGATGGCAAAGCTGTCAAGATTGGAAAATACAGTGCTATCACAGACAAACTAGAGTTCATCGGTCCAATCAGATTTCAAGGTAAAAGTCTGGAAAAGAAAACATGTTGTTGTATGTCTGATGTTGCTCTGACTTCAGCAGGCCTCTTGAGGTGTATGTAGGATGGATAGTTGACAAAACATTTTTAGGATCAAATTTGGGAAAACGTGTATTTTAACTAATCACCTAATCAACCCTGTTTTACCCTGGGTCTTTGCGTTTTACCATTTGGATAGTTTTGTTTGTTTTGTTTATTCTTTTGAGTATTAAATAAAGCCCATTCTCACTTTCTATGAGTCCTCGCCCTCTCTTCTACCATTCCTGACACTTTTAGCTAGGCAAACAAAAAACTTTGAAGGTTTTTTTCCTTTTACAATATTGACATTGTTACTGCTTTGTGATTTTGTAGGATTGAATAGACATCTATGATAACATGCCAGATTCCAGATATTGTTATTTTCTATGCAACAATGGGAGCATAAAAAGGAAGGCTGTATGTCCATATTCCATTTAAAGTTGCAAGATAAAATTGAGACATATAGAGAAAGCTGATAATAGATAATGAAAACAAATTATTCTTCATTATGAATTTCAAGATGTACCTATAGAAGTATTTTTATATCGATGAAGAGATTATGAAAATATTATATCATGATATGCTGACATTTTTGTTGCTGGAATTTTGGAAGACCAAATGTCTCAATCAGTTTCCAGTTTTCTTATTGGAAAAAGAAAACATCTAATCATTTACAATTGCTGTTATAATCCTGCTATGAAATAAATCATATGCGTTTGCCTTCTACAGGTAATGAACCCACAAAGGATCGAACCCATGTGTACCCTCAAAAAAAACGTGTCAGTTTATTGCTCTACGGTATCATGGCATTTCTGACTCTCTTAGGAATTCTTACAGCTTGTTTTCTCCTAGTCTTCAATGTAAAAAACTACAATCATTGGTAAGTCATGTCATTTGTTTAAATTATTATTCTAAATAAATTTGCTAGCAATGTGACATTAACAAAATAAATGACCACATATTTAAAATTCTGTCATTATTCTGCACCCAACTTGTAAATAGCAAAAACAAGTACATTTAAAGAATGTACAGTTCACTCTTTTCCATGCAATTACAATAAATGGGGACTGGAGATTTCAAACTCCTAAAATAATGCATTATTGCACCATAAATGTTTAATCGAAGTACTTCATATGACTTGTGAGCTTTATTCCAAGTCTTGTTAAAGGTATATTCTATCCAAAAAGGAAAATCATCTCATCATTTAATCACCCTCATGCCATCCCATATGTGAATGGCTTTGTTCTGCAGAATACAACTGAATATATTTAGAAGGTTTTTTCAGCTCTTTAGGTCCATACAATGTAAGTGAATGGGTGCCAAAATCCAAATAAATACAGGAAAAAAGTAATCCGTTTGACTCCAGTGGTTAAATTCATGTGTTCAGAGACAATATGATACAGTAGGTATGACTGAGAAACAGATCAATATTATATATACAGTATAATAGTAAGTCATTTTTTTGTCATCAATTCTCCTCCCTGCCCATTAGGGGGCAAAATGCAAGAAGTATCAAATATATGGATTTAACCACCAGAGTCATCTGGAGTAATTTTTAAAATTTTGGCACCCATTCACTTGCATTGTATTGACCTAAAGAGCTGAGAAATACTTACAATAATAATAATAATTGATTGTGTTTAGCAAAAGAAAGAGGTGAGGGTGAGTAAATGATGAGAGAATTAAAATTTTTAGTTGAACTAAACCTTTAAACCAAATGATAGCTTTGTGTGAGGAACAGACAAACATTTTATTTGCACATAATAAAGACTATCATAATCATACAGGTTTGAAGCAATGTAAGGGTGAGATAATGATAACAGACTTCATTTTTCTGATAGTTTTGATAGTTTTGCATTCATTTGTTAATACATTTTTGCTATTTTGCTATGACGGTGCTAATTTTATCCATTGTCTACCATGGTTTTATGTCATTGTGGAATTTTATGCTTTTGTCATTCACAGGGCCATTAGCATGTCAAGCCCTTTTTTGAACTCTTTAATAATTCTTGGTGCTGTGTTGTCTTATTCGTGCATCTTCTTCCTGGGGCTGGATGGGTCTTATATTTTTAATGGAGTATTTGAAGCTTCTTGCTCTGTGAGTCTTCATGTCATCAGAATACTGTTAAAATTGTAGTTTGAATACTGTAGTCTGATATGTGCTGTTAAACAGTACAATATGTGCACGGTACCAATTATGCAGAATAACAATATGTGGCAATATATTCAACAGGTACAAATATGGCTTCTGTGTATTGGGTATACAACAGTGTTTGGGACCATGTTTGTAAAAACATGGAAAATGTATGTCTTCAAAAATGACAGAATGGAAAAAACAGTAAGAAAGATTTATGTGATATATTATTATTATGGAAAAAATAATAGCC
The DNA here is from genome assembly GCA_032164185.1 of Moxostoma hubbsi. Taxonomy (NCBI): domain Eukaryota; kingdom Metazoa; phylum Chordata; class Actinopteri; order Cypriniformes; family Catostomidae; genus Moxostoma; species Moxostoma hubbsi. The sequence goes on along the minus strand of JAVLUX010000015.1, from coordinate 28,834,228 downwards.
TTTGACATAGTTAATATTTTAAGCTCAAAAGTTTTTCAGACTTATTTTTATTTTCTCTTTGTCATTCTGTGTTCTTGGCTTTTTGTGGACTTCAGATCACAAAGGAGTACAGGCTGATTCTAGTTGTTATGTTCCTTCTGTTGATTGACCTGAGTTTGTTAATTTGTCTGCAAATTTTGGATCCTTTGAAGAGGACCTTACAGGAGTATCGTATAGAGGTGAGAACAAGCAACAAGAAGAAACTCATATTCCAAATGTGTTACGAAAGCAAGATATCCATCTTCATGCTGGGTTATTGTTTTATAATTGCAGGAGACTGCATGTTATGTTTGTTAGGATATATCTGTTTTGTTTCTTGCTCATTTCTAGCATATGTGTGATGTTTAAACTAGGGCTGTCGATTTAAAAAAATATACGCAATCAATCGCCACCGGACCATAATAAGGAAGATTCCTTCCTGAGAAATGCAAGCTTGTAGTACCACCTGTTTACTCCAGAGTGCAGTAAGTAACAACACAAATATGCATAACATTCTTGCGTTCAAAACACTTGATGGAGCGCAAATTCGAACTAAGGGATCTCAAGTTGTGTTCCAAGTATGAAACTATATTTAACTTGACACAGTGACCTAAAAATGTTATGTTTATGATGCAATGCACACGAGACACTACACAAGCATGTCTGACGCAGGTGTAAATTGACGGGACCTTAAACAAGACCTCATAATAAATCTCAAAGTGATTGAAAATTCACTTGTGAAATGGATTGCTGTGAACTGTATGAAACAATATTGAGAATACAATACATTGTATTCTAAAGCCGCTTTTTGTATTGTCTTATCAATTATTAACTCTTCTGCCACAAGAATGTAATGCATTTTAATTTTCTGAATATATATATATATATATATATATATATATATATATATATATATATATATAATTTTTAAATGTTTAAAGATAACTTATGTATCATTATTTCATTATTATGTTTATACAAGGGGCTATCTCAGCAAATATTTGTAAATGCGATTTATCATGATTAATTAATCGGGACACCATGTGATTAATTCGATTAAAAAAATTCATCGATTGACAGCCCTAGTTTGAACCCATGCTAAGCACAAAGCTGATTATTTCTGCTAATACAAATTCATTGACAGTTGCTTCACAAAATACACTGATCACTTAAAATGTTTAGTAAATGCAGATAAATCATTTTCTCAGTATATTAAATTAGAGAATAGAGACTTCTGATATTTATGCAGTACACACTATGAATAGTTGTTGTTTAAATTGGTCTTTTAAAAAAATATATTTTTTAATTGGTTACATTTTAAGCACAAAGTGATTTTTTTTTTTTAAATTATCCAACAATATACCATCTCTGTTCAAAGATTAATGAAGCACTGTTTGGAGCTTCTTTTTTTAACCAGGATCCATCTCTTCATATTTTGTTTCCATTCATTAAGCATCAAAATCCTCGCTTTCTTCTGATTTTCGGCAGCACCACAAAATTGTCACATAAAAAGCCCATGAACATGCTTTTAAGTTATGTTTAGTTTTACAGACAGACAGACAGACAGATAATTTTTATTATGCTCATCATTCTCAATTTTACTCTCTCTCTCACTTGCTTTTTTAGCCTGACCATCATGGGCGAGACTTTTCCATTCAGCCCTTTTCAGAACGCTGTGCAAACACTTACATGGGTTACTGGATGGCTGCTTTCTGTATTTATAAGGGGATACTCCTGGTATGAGTTTTGATGTTAACATGTTCACACAGTGAAATATGTGTATTATACTGACAACAATATGACTCTTAAATACATTCTTATATTAATATTATTAAATATTAATAATACTAAACATCAGGGCATGCTGAGTGACTCCAGCCAGGTTTTCTAAGCAAACAAATTGGCCCGGTTGCTGGGGTGGGTAGAGTCACATTGGAGTAACCTCCTCGTGGTCGCTCTCGGTGGGGTGTGTGGTGACTTGTGCATGGATGCCGCGGAGAATAGCGTGAAGCCTCCACATGCGCTAGGTCTCCACGTTAACTGGCTCAACAAGCCATGTGATAAGATGCGCGGATTGATGGTCTCAGACGCGGAGGCAACTGAGATTCGTCCTCCGCCACCCAGATTAAGGCGAATCACTATGCCACCACAAGGACCTAGAGTGCATTGGGAATTGGGCATTCATAATTAGGGAGAAAAGGGGAGAAAATGCCAAATAATAATAATACTAAACATCAGTGAAATCAAATACATAGAAAACAGTTTATTCTTCAGATCTGTATAGTGTTGCCTGATGATTCTCTGTTACATAATGATGGTTCAAACTAGGTGAACTTATTGAACGCATGTGCAGCTTTATTGGAAGACATTTTTTAAGAACAACCTGAGGGGAAAATGAAAAAATTACAAGATCCAAAGAAGCATGAATTTTACAAAGGAAAGTCACTGAATTTGTGACACAGTTGAGATAAATTAATAAAACTAGCTTTTTTTTATTATGACCCTGAAAATATTATTAAACACAGAAACAGTTGGCCTAGTCAAATAACTTATATAATATCTGACTATTAGTACCTGTGTAGTTGCACTTGGTTGAGACTTAACCTGCAGCATTTGTGTTACCTGCTTTAACCACTAGGTTTCCAGCACCCCTTGCTGAGTGTCAAATAAGACACTTTATAGTGCATTAGATTAGATTCATATTACACCTTGAATGGAAGTGTGATCATTTAAACATACTGTATGTTAACCATGTCAAACATAAGTATCTCATGCCTCCTATCCAGCTGATTACCTGTTTCCTGGCCTGGGCGACACGCAATGTGAACTTTCCTGCCGTAAATGACAGCAGGGGAATCCGATTCAGTTTGTTTGTGTCTTGCCCAGTGATTCTGATGGGTACATATGCATCCATACTTACCCAAGATCAGCCAAATGTACAGTTCTCTATCGTGGGCCTTGTAATCATCACATGCTGTTCCAGTACTCTGTGTATGGTGTTTGTTCCAAAGGTATGATGTGGATATTACATGAAAAGTTTCTTTGCTATATAATGCCATCCGATTACTCAAATTAAGTTCTATATATTAGAAACTTTTTACATGTGCTGTTCAGAATTTATCATTTGTCCATATTTCAAAACATCTATATTTTTTAAACCCTAAAAGTTTATTCCTTATGTATTATGTCTTTTATATATTTTTAGCCTTTATTTTCAACTGGCCATGAGAGTTTGGATGATAACTGTAGGTAGTTTTAGGTAATTCATTAAACTGAAAATGTACCTCATGCAACATTACACACTACCATAAGTTGACTTATGGCCTAGATTTATGATTACTTTTGCTCTGAACAAATGAGATAATATTTTGCCCATAATTTCTTCCATGAATATAATGTGACAGATTATCATCATAAGGTTGGGTCCTGCATCCTTGTCTAGAAGGTTCCATCTCACCCAGTGTCATGAGATGGAGAAAGACAGTGAACGAGAGAGTGAAGAGAATAGCACTGTGGAGCAGAAAGAATCAGGAGCGTATGACTATGAGGCAGATATCATGGAAAACATCTCTTCCACCCATGTCAATCTACGGTTGGATAACCAACACTTCAAACTGCACATTACTGAAGTGAGAAGATTTTTGCATTTGCATTTACTAGACACACTTACATTTACTATCAGACTTAAGGCCAGACTTAGGATACTTATGCAGAGATTTATTAAAAATACAAATCCAAAGACAAATAAATGAGCATTCAGTGCAAGCCAGTATTTCCCAGTCCTGGAGTACACTAACATCACATATTTAGCAAGACAATCCAAACAAACACATCGATTGGACAAAATCCACTGAGTATTAAAAAAAGCTAAATTTGACAAACCAGATTTCAAGAACTGACAATTAAAGATTCAATAAACATGTGCATTGGCAATTTTGGAAACTAGGGCTAGGTTTGTAATAGCATATCATACTCTTCACTATTTCTGCCATAAAAGTAGTATGCCATTTTGAATGTGGATCCAATCTAATGCATAGGCAAGGGGGACCTCTGGTGGTGGGGAAGAAGCAGTTCATATGTAGTGACAATTTCTCTTCAGTGAATAGCAATAACACCAATCATGAAGGACAAATCTAAGATCAAATGTAGGGAATGTGTTAGGACAGGTTAACTCAGTAGGTGTGGTTATTTATTTGGTTATATAGTATGTTATTTCATCATTTACTCACCCTCATGTCATCCCTAATGTGTATGATTTGTTTTCTTCTGCAGAAGACAAATGGAAATTTTTAGAAGAATATCTCAAACTGTAGGTCCATACAATGCAAGTGAATGGTAAGCAAAACTTTGAAGCTCCAAAAAGCATATAAAGGCAGCATAAAAGAAATCCATACTACTCCAGTGGAAAAATCGATGTCTTCAGAAGCGTAAAAAATAGTAAAAAAGGGCTGAAATATTGTAATATCGTTTCTTACCCACACCTATCATTTTGCTTCTGAAGACGTTGATTGGAATTGTATGGATTCATTTTGCCATTATGTGCTTTTTTAGCTTTGAAGTTTGGTCACCATTCACTTGCATTGTATGGAACAACAGAGCTGAAATATTCGTTTAAAAATCTCTGTTTGTGTTCGACAAAAGAAAGAAAGTCGTACACATCTGGGATGGCATAAGGGTGAGGAAATGATGAGAGAATTTGTATTTTGGGTTGAACTATCCCTTTTTAATAGGCATAATTAACCTATTATCATCAACATTGTCCTAATTCATTTCAAACCTGCAGGAGGACCTATATTACACTTACTTAAAAGTTATTCCTCCAAAGCTTTATTCGTATGTGTTTAATAGTTGTTCATATTTGAATAAATTTGTGGCAGAAAAGGAATGGATGGAGTGTCTGTAGTCACTTGTAACGCTTTTTAAACAATTCATTCCTACCTCCTGCAGCTGGATTCTGAACTGGAAGCTTTGACTAGGCAACTGAATGAACCATGTCCTCTGGAGAATATCTTTGTCAGAAGTTCTGTTCACAAAGCAGGTTGGAGAATCCTTGAGAGCATGTGTGCTTTGCAGCAAAAACAAATAATTTATTAACTGTGACATCAGAGGGATTTAGACTTTATTAGCAGATAATTTTGAACTCCAGTTAATAACTACCTTTGCACAAGGTGACTGATTAATAAAAAAAAGTGTTTGTTTTGCTTTGCTTGATATTTCAGGCAAGAACAAATGTCTAACTCTTCCTGAAAGCTCCAATTGCAGCCAAAATCTACCCGAGGACATTAACTCTCCTGAACAGTACGTGTCAATTGTCTTTTTCAATCTTTTTAAAGTAAACTAAAATTCAATGGCAATATTCTGTAACTGAGAACTCATCTTAATAGTCAAATTTGATAACATGTAGAAAGACTATCCTCATAGAATCCTAAATGGTTTTATTTGCCATGTCTTTGAGTAATTCACTTTTATGTTTTTTTCTATGTTCCAATTTTTTTTAACTTGAATTGAATCTGAAATTTGTGCATATAGAATAGGGCTTGTTTGTAAGCTTTTTGTTTGTGTCATACTATCGCCTTATTTGGATTGGTTTGTTGCTTTCACAGCATTCAGCGTAGACTCTCTCTGCAATTACCCATTCTGCACCATGCCTACCTGCCCTCCATTGGAGGAGTGGACTCCAGTCCTCTGAATAGCCCTTGTGAAAGCCCACAGCATAGGCAGATGCCCAAAGCATATGGTATTATGATGTCTTGAGGATCATGATTTGCTACCATACCACTCAAAACATGGTAACAAAATGCATGCAAGGATCCATATGTATTTTACAACATACCTGTTATTTTGCTATCAGCCCAACCCAACTTGTAACCTCAAAACTTGTGGTTTAAATCCACAATCACATATTTGAGTATGCATCATATTTGAAAAGTACTTATTAATGGCATATACTATATATTGTATACACAGATCAGCCACAACATTAAAACCATTAGCATTCTGAGATGATGTTCTTCTCACCACAATTGTACAGAGCAGTTATCTTAGACTTTGTCAGTTTGAACCAATCTGGCCATTCTCTGCTGACCTCGTATTTCTGTAACTGATGATCTCCTGGGATTTTCACACACAATAGTCTCTAGAATTTACATCGAATGGTGCCAATTTTTTAAAAAAAAATATTTTAATCCACTGAGCAGCAGTTCAGTGGACAGAAATGCCTTGTTGATGAGAGAGGTCAACAGAGAATAGTCAGACTGGTTTGAACTGACAGAGTCTACGGTAACTCAAATAACTGCTCTGTAAAATTGTGGCGAGAAGAATACCATCTCAGAATGCTATTCTGAATGCTATTCTGAGATGCAAATTGGTGCAGATATGGCTGCACGAGGGGGACCTACACAAAATTAGGCAGGTGGTTTTAATGTTGTGGCTGATCGGTGTATGTGTAGTGCAGCTTTTTTTGTGAACTTGTGATGAAACTGAAAATTGTATATTAAAAATTTTTGTCATTTAAAAAAGTTACAAATTAAAAATGGTGCTTTTAAATTGCATTTGTAAATGACTGCTTTATAAATCAATGGGGACATCATCATCAGACTCCCCAAAAGGAGTGTTAAAACAGATCAATATTTACAGTGCTGTGGAAAATTAATGGACCTCGTCCTGATTTCTTCTGTTTTTGTGCATATCTCATAATAAATTGTTTAAAAAATTCAATGAAAACTAACATTAAACAAAGGCAATCTGAGTAAACAAAAAAAAACATTTTTTTAAATGGTAATGTTATTTATTGAACTAAAACATGTATGCAATACCAAATGGGCCTGTGAGTAAAAATTATTTGTCCTTAATCCCAAAATCTATGAAACTGCATTCATAATGGGGTTCAGCTGGACTAGACACACCCAGGCCTGATTAATTCCAGCATTGTTCAATCAAATCAACACCTAAATATAACTTTTTCAGCTACATGAAGTTGGCTAAAAGGTCTCACTTCGTAGCACACTATGCCAAGGCTGAAAAAAATTTCCAGAAAAGATTAGGAAAAAGGTGACTGAAATACATCAGTTTGGGAAGAGTTACAAAGCTAATTCAAAGTCACTGGGTCTTCAAAGAACCACAGTGAGAGCCATTATCTCCAAAGGGAGAATGCTTGGCACAGTTGTGAACCTCCCCAGAAGTGGCTAACCTTCCAAAATTCCTCCAAGAGCACAGCGACGACTCATCCAGGAATTCACAAAAAAATCCAAGGACAACATTCAAGGAACTGCAGGCCTGTCACAAATCAATAAAGTAAAAATGCCGTCCATTTAAGAGGGGCAAGTCGAAAACCACTGCTAACACAGAAGAACATTAAGGATCATCTGAATTTTGTTAAAACATACCTTGATGTTCTGTGGACTAATGAGTCAAAAGTGGAACAGTTTGGAAGACGGGGGTCCTGTTACAGAAAAAGGGGTGGAAAAAAAAAAGAACTAAAGTATTGGCCCTTTCAAATATTTTCAATATTTTTCACACATAATTCACATTGTAAAAGTAATTATGGGACATAGAAAATAGTTTCTGAGTTGTTGGTAATTAATGAAACTGAATTATATGGTTGCAAAGCTTTAATCTTTTACATTTGATTTACATTTATGCATTTAGTGGAGGCTTTTTTTCAAAAGCAACTTACAGTGCTCTTATTACAGGGACAATCCCCCTGGAGCAACCTGGAGTTAATTATCTTGCTCAAGGACACAATGTTGCTGGCTGTGGGGATTGAACCAGCAACCTTCTGCTCACCAGTTTTGTTCTTTAGCACACTATGCCACCACCACTGTAATGTGAAGAATTGAAGATCAAAAATTAAACAAAAACTGACAGTAAAAAATTGCAGTCTGTAATTTCATTGGCTAACAAACATCTAAGGCAAATGCAAAAATGCCATAGCATAGCATAAAGCATACGTGACCACTGTGCAGCATAAGTTACAAAATGCACTGCACTGAATGCCAGGATGTGGTTTTCTATACTGTTCATAACATACTTGAGTCATCAGAGAAACAAATGAAGGGTGTAGTTGAATGAGAAAGTGGCAAAGCTATTAAACTTAAGTAATGTTTAAGAAGTTCTGTCTTAAACAAAGCTACCATTTGCAGTTTTTCTCAATCGACTTCACGCATTTCTCTAAACTCAGGTCACTGCTCTCAATACAATTAACACAGCCATCTGAACACTCACTTTGTAATTGTCCTAAAGAGATTGTGATTTTTTTTTTGTGTTTCTCGAAACACTTCATACAAATTTCTCTGATCTAAAATTCATGCTTTTAAAACAGTTAACACAAACAACTAAATTAAAGTCATACTCTCAAATGCACACCAGGTTGTCAAATGCCTTCATATTGATATCTGCTGTGTTAGTAATGCACACAGCAAAGAAAATGCAATTTACACAATTTTTCACACAACTGTCATGAATTTGCTATATATAAAAGGGGTAAAATACGAAAATTCATAGCAAACAAACAATGAGGAAGAGGAAGAAGAACACAAAGAAGATGTGCAAAATGAGAAGAGGTAGAGTGGGTAAAGGAAGTGTAAATAGGAGGTAGAAGAGATGAGAAAAGGGGAAGATTTTTTCAACTTTTTCAGGGGTGAGAACTGTACTGACAGAGCTGAGGAAAGAGTGAGTGATGATGGTGAGGAGAGAGAAAGTGGACAGCAGGGTGGAATAGTGAAGAAGACACAGAAGAGGCTCAAATGATCTGATAGTTCCTATAATTTATCATATCATTAATCACGTTCTCTCTGAGACACACAAAGAGTCTGGACTAATGTGAGCAGATCTACAGGGACTTCAATTTCAACAAAAAAGAAGATGGAGAAATGCCATTCCTCTGCATGCATCAATGTCCACAATTACTGTACCATCTGTACTTATAGTGCTGCCTTAGGTCCATACAATTTAGCAAGAATGGCTTTTTTTTTTTACATTAAACTTCGTCATCATCCTTCCAGAGGAAGAGCAGGAACAACTAGAAATTTAGAGGCATATTATGAAAACAGATGGAACATTTTTTGATTTTTATGATAAATGTGTTATTTCAATCATAGAGATGTGTGTCTATAGTTGAAAGTGTTATGAATTCAATAGAGAACAGATCTATAGTTTTGATGTTAATATTTAGTTTTAATAAATGCATTTTTTCAAGAAAGAATATGTTGCTTCATTATGCAGTGAAATTGAATTGGTTTGTAAAACAGAGTGTCTGTTTCATCTGCTGTGTGAATTGTTTAGAGAGCACTGATTATAGTTTGGAAAAATTTACAAAATTGACTGAGAAAAAACTGTAATCTAAAGCTTCTTTCTTTAGAGCTTTTCAGATTCAGATCTTGCTTGATCCTCCATTAATGAAGCTCTATCAGGAGGGGGGTTTGAACTTGAATCAGGATCCTCCATTTCCACTCGTTCAGCTTCAGGTATTTCTTTTCTTGCTGATTTTCTGCAACACCTCTTAGATCCATAAAATAATATTGGTAGAGAGCTCAGGAGCAGTATGGCCAATCCCAACACCTGAAAAACACATGACAACAATGCTTATACATATAGTTTCAAAAGTAAAAAAAAATAAGTAAAAACAGTGAGGTTACATTGGAGATCTGTGATCCATACTTACATTTTTAACTTGGTAATAAACTGAATGGAACAGAGCTTTTAAGGATTTTGAAAAATGTAAAACAAAGAAGCATTATGACATGAAATGAAATAGAAGATTTTAAGATAAAAAAAAATTTATCAAGTAAGCACATTTTCTTGCTTCCACTGAAGTTCAGAAGATGCTCTTTGGAACATTTGAATAACATGGATCATAAGGTCTTGCACAAACTTTGCTCAAACTTTGAGTCACTGGCAGCGTTAATCATTCAAGCAAAAAGGAGACATACCAAATGCATTTTTAGCAATTACCAATCAAATTGTTATACTAAAAATGTAATTTATAATGAAAAGAAAAACTCATCATCATCATCTTCTTCAACAACACATCAGTTCAGCATCACCACCATGATTCACTCACCTGAGAAATAATTCGAAAGCTAAAAAATTGAATTTGTTTCATAGTGATGTTGTCAGGTTTAATCAAAGGCTTGCACCATGTCGTTGAAGCAGATATGTCAGTGTGAACCGTCAGTCCTTCCCAGGAGGTTATTGCACAGGCAAAGTATTGTCCATCAAAAAGCAACAACATGATCCAAACAATGGCTGGTGTGATACAAGTTACAGCGGAGAGAAGACGGTTTGAATCCTTTTTGTTGCATTCAGGGCTTTGAATATAAAGCATGAGTGAGAAAGAGAACAGAGCAGGAAGCAGAAAATAGGCAAGAGAGAATATCAGATTCCACTTTGGATGACAAGGGCATGCAAAGTCCATCTCTACGAGTTTTTCAAGGCCCATCATCAAAAAGCCAAAAATGGCATTTGAACATAAAGGACTCCCGGACACTTCTATCACTTTTTTCAAGTGTGCAGTCCATTCCGTTTTGCTCATTGTCTATGTTGAAAAGCCAGAGAGATGTGTGGACTAAAACCGAAAGTGCATGCTGATTAATGTTTTGTACAGAGATGCACATGAGATATACGAACCTTTCACATGTTCATGTGTCTGTGTGTTTTTCATCTCAACTTTGTGTGTGCTCTCACATTGGTTGTGTGGTTATACTATTGAAATATCTGAATCTCAGCTTTGAAATATTTTGCATGAGTCATGTTAATGGCATTGCAATGTACTTCTGAGTGTGTGTAAATAAGAATGTGGCACGGTGGAGGGCGGGACCGGCGCGTGATTACGCACGCCCGGTCCCGTATTAGGCTAATTACGCCGTCAAGAGGGATAAAGGCCGCTCGCAGACGGCGATCGAGAGAGAGCGAGCTCAATTACGGACGTCCGTTATCTTATGTGTTTGTCTTTTGAGTTCTCCATTAAACCTTTAAGTTATACGTTAAGCCGGTTTCTCGCCTCTTCCTTGCCCGTAACGTATAACTTAAAGGTTTAATGGAGAACTCAAAAGACAAACACATAAGATAACGGACGTCCGTAATTGAGCTCTCTCTCTCGATCGCCGTCTGCGAGCGGCCTTTATCCCTCTTGACGGCGTAATTAGCCTAATACGGGACCGGGCGTGCGTAATCACGCGCCGGTCCCGCCCTCCACCGTGCCACATTGTGATATGATTTGAATTGAAGTGGTGTTCATTGTCAATCTGTTGGAGTGCTGAGGAAAAGAATGCCACCTTTGCTTTTGAGGAAAATTTTCACATGATTTTAATGATCAATAAAATTTGTACTTCTTAGTAAGCTACTTAGCTATAACTGGCACATCTTACCCCACTCTCCCCTGATCCATTAGAGTGTATCATTTTAATTTTTTTTTATAAAACAAATACTTTTATTAAAATAACACCCAAATGTGCAATTCAAAGTTGAGGTAACATAACAGAAAGTAAACATGTGACCTTTCTTTTAGCATAAATGACAGGATGTGGTTTGGCACACAAGATGGTAAAGGAAAAACATGCAATTTGACAGTTTCATGAGAAAGTTTCAGAATATATATACAGTGAGGAAAATAAGTATTTGAACACCCTGCTATTTTGCAAGTTCTCCCACTTAGAAATCATGGAGGGGTCTGAAATTGTCATCGTAGGTGCATGTCCACTGTGAGAGACATAATCTAAAAAAAAAAATCCAGAAATCACAATGTATGATTTTTTAACTATTTATTTGTATGATACAGCTGCAAATAAGTATTTGAACACCTGAGAAAATCATTGTTAATATTTGGAACAGTAGCCTTTGTTTGCAATTACAGAGGTCAAACGTTTCCTGTAGTTTTTCACCAGGTTTGCACACACTGCAGGAGGGATTTTGGCCCACTCCTCCACACAGATCTTCTCTAGATCAGTCAGGTTTCTGGGCTGTCGCTGAGATACACGGAGTTTGAGCTCCCTCCAAAGATTCTCTATTGGGTTTAGGTCTGGAGACTGGCTAGGCCACGCCAGAACCTTGATATGCTTCTTACAGAGCCACTCCTTGGTGATCCTGGCTGTGTGCTTCGGGTCATTGTCATGTTGGAAGACCCAGCCTCGACCCATCTTCAATGCTCTAACTGAGGGAAGGAGGTTGTTCCCCAAAATCTCGCAATACATGGCCCCGGTCAGCCTCTCCTTAATACAGTGCAGTCGCCCTGTCCCATGTGCAGAAAAACACCCCCAAAGCATGATGCGACCACCCCCATGCTTCACAGTAGGGATGGTGTTCTTGGGATGGTACTCATCATTCTTCTTCCTCCAAACACGGTTAGTGGAATTATGACCAAAAAGTTCTATTTTGGTCTCATCTGACCACATGACTTTCTCCCATGACTCCTCTGGATCATCCAAATGGTCATTGGCAAACTTAAGACGGGCCTTGACATGTGCTGGTTTAAGCAGGGGAACCTTCCGTGCCATGCATGATTTCAGACCATGACGTCTTAGTGTATTACCAACAATAACCTTGGAAACGGTGGTCCCAGCTCTTTTCAGGTCATTGACCAGCTCCTCCCGTGTAGTTCTGGGCTGATTTCTCACCTTTCTTAGGATCATTGAGACCCCACGAGGTGAGATCTTGCATGGAGCCCCAGTCCGAGGGAGATTGACAGTCATGTTTAGCTTCTTCCATTTTCTAATGATTGCTCCAACAGTGGACCTTTTTTCACCAAGCTGCTTGGCAATTTCCCCGTAGCCCTTTCCAGCCTTGTGGAGGTGTACAATTTTGTCTCTAGTGTCTTTGGACAGCTCTTTGGTCTTGGCCATGTTAGTAGTTGGATTCTTACTGATTGTATGGGGTGGACAGGTGTCTTTATGCAGCTAACGACCTCAAACAGGTGCATCTAAGTTAGGATAATAAATGGAGTGGAGGTGGACATTTTAAAGGCAGACTAACAGGTCTTTGAGGGTCAGAATTCTAGCTGATAGACAGGTGTTCAAATACTTATTTGCAGCTGTATCATACAAATAAATAGTTAAAAAATCATACATTGTGATTTCTGGATTTTTTTTTTTAGATTATGTCTCTCACAGTGGACATGCACCTACGATGACAATTTCAGACCCCTCCATGATTTCTAAGTGGGAGAACTTGCAAAATAGCAGGGTGTTCAAATACTTATTTTCCTCACTGTATATATATATATATATATATATATATATATATATATATATATATATATATATATATACTTTGAATAAGTAAAAACAATATATACAGTATATAAGTCATGCTATCCAAACGTTTCTGTCAGCAATGCAAATACAGAAAAGACAAGGTAGACAAATTTCACGCTTAAGGTTTTTAATAGCTAATTGGCATGTAGTTTTGGCATGTCGATTTGGAAAATAAGTAGCACATTTTTAAATGTGAGGTTTGTGAACATGAAGGGGCATTTAAAAAGTCTTTATTCAATGCTGCTTTATTTAGAGCTGTCTTGATCCACAATGAATGAGGGGCTGTCTGGAGATGGTGTTGGGCTGTTTCCAAAATCCTCCATTTCCAGTTGTTCATCATCAGGTTCTTTGCTTCTTGTTGATGTGTAGTGCAACCTCTTAATTCCCATCCATATTAGGGGCAGGGAGATCAGGAGCAATATGCACAGTCCTGCTATCTGAGGCAAAATGATTGCGTTATGTTTATAGGAACACATAATAATAACTCCAAATGGATTTGCAAAGTCACCAAATGGATTTGCAAAAATAATGACCATGACTGAAAACTAAAGCAACTGCTTGATGCCACACTGCCCAGTTAGTCAATGACTTCTAAGGCAACAATTTGCATATGAATACAACTCATAGCAACAGCAGTTTCAGACAACCATTTAAAACTGATGAAAACTTTCTCATCATTTACTCACCCTCATGACATCCCAGATGTGTATGAATTACTTTCTTCTTCAGTACAGTATAATATCTCAACTCTGTAGGTCCATACAATGCAAGTGAATGATGAAACTAACTTTGAAGGATCAAAATGTATATAAAGGCAGAATAAAAGTAATCCATAAATGATGGTGTGGGTGAGAAACAGATCAACATTCAAGTCCTATTTTACTGTCATTCTCCACTTAACACACATTCTCACGTGAAAGTGTCTTTCACATTCAGCAACCTACTGGTTGGGGCTGGTCAAAGGAGATTTATATTGATAAAAGACTTAAATATTGATCTGTTTCTCTCACTCACCTATCATATCACTTTTGAAGGCATGGATTTAACTACTGGAGTCATATAGATACATTTTATGCTGCCTTTATGTCCTTTTGGACCTTCTGAGTTCTGGTCATCATTCACCTGCATAGTGTGGCCCATAAGAGCTTCAAAAACTCTTTATTTGAGTTCTGTAGAAGAAAGAAAGTCGTATACATCTGGTATGGCATGAGGGTGGGTAAATGATTAGAGAGTTGCAGGAACACAATTGACTCAAAAAAACAAATCAATATTGCCCTCTAACTTCATTTACAGAATACTGGTTTAATTGTACCCTTAATTACATAAAAAGCATCATAATTGTAACACCCTCATCAGCAACAATACATCATAAATTCTGCATCATAATTCACTCCCCTGAGAATGATTTCGATAGCTAAAAAATGCCATTTGTTTTTCTGTAATGTTATTAGGTTTATTCAACGGATTACACCATGTTGTTGAAGCAGATATGTCAGTGTGAACCGTCAATCCTTCCCATGAAGTTTTCGCACAGGCAAAGTATTGTCCATCAAAGAACAGCAACATGATCCAGAGAAGGGCTGGAGTGAGACAAACTGCTGCACAGTGCAAACAGCTTGAATATTTGCATTGTGAGCTCTGGATATAAAACAAGAGTGCAAAGGAAAAAAGAGCAGGAATGACAAAATACGCAGTTGAGAACACCAGATTCAGCTTTGGATTACAAGGGCACGCAAAATCTATCTCCACAAGTTGTTCAAGTCCCAGCATCACAAAGCCAATAATAAAATTTGAATACAAAGGACTCTTCTTCACCATGAGTTTCAAGTTAGTAATCCATTTCATTTTGCTCATTTTAAGCGTTTTTATGGACGAATGGTTGAATGGATGAATAAACGCTACAAAAATCTAAATTGCTTACTAAGTAATATTTTTGCTGTGAGTGCAAAGGTGCAGATGACACATATATGCCTCTTTCACACATACTTATTTTTTGAGTGAGGCTAGCCTCAATCTGAGGTTTATGTGTGATGGTGACATATATTCTGCTGTTATGTCATTTAGAGATCCGAATCTCTAAAACAGTTTCTAAACATGGCACAGTAGTAAATTTTATGGCACTTTTATGGATAACTTGAAAACTGAGTGTGCCATGGCACAGTCAATATAATGTTTCTTTACAAAAATTCACAAACAGAGCAATATGTAGCTCCACAGAAAATGTTATGGGTTCTTGTGTGTTGAGACGAGGGCTTGTAATTCTCAGCAGACCTTTGGGTTGGCGTGCCCAGTCTGAAGCTTATGCCCAGATGGCCGACATACTTGCCCGGGCTGCTGTCAGCGTGGGGTTGGACTGGAACACTTCATCCTCCCCACAGCCTTCACAGCTAGACGATTGGTTCCTCGGGTCTGGGTGCCGCTCACAGCCACGCCCCCACCCCCCGGTCCCTTTCTTCCCGGAGGTGCATGATGAGCTAACGAGGTCGTGGAGGGCACCTTTCACTGCCCGCAACCAATCTCCTCGCTCATCCGCTCTTACTACCCTTGACAGAAGGGCGGCCCAGGGGTACTTGAGGTCCCCTAGTGGACAGAGTGGTTGCGATCCACCTGTGTCCCGAGAACGCCGCCACCTGGTGGGATCACCCAGTGCTCCCCTCCAAGGCCTGTAGGATGACGTCGTCACTGACCGCCAAAGCCTATAGCACCACTGGACATGCTGCCTCCGCCCTGCATCCCATTGCCCTCCTAAAGGTTCACCAGGCCAAGGCACTCAAACATCTGCACTTGGGTAGTCCTGAACCTGACATGTTGCAGGAACTGTGACCGACATCAGCCTCAGGGCCACGAAGGTCACAGCACGGACACTCGGGCAGGCGTTGGCCACCCTCGTGTTCCAGGAACGTCACATATGGCTGAACCTGGTCGATATGCGGGAGGTAGACAAAGCTCTCCCAGCTTGGTCTATTCGACGACACCATCGAAGACTTTGCCCAACAGTTCTCGGCATTGAAGAAACAGACGGAGGCCATTTCCCACATCATGCCCGCCACCATTCCAGCGCGGGCTGTGCTCCGTCTACTCGCCGAGGGCGTCCTCCTGCAGCTTCCAAACATCAGGCAGCTCTGCCTCAAACTGGGCACAGCTCTCAGCCCCAGCGTTCGAGAGCCCCGCAGGAAGCACACGCCCCACATCTCCCCAACGTCTTCAAGGACCCGGAAGGCTCGCAAGCGTTCCTGAGATGGATGACCCAGGAAACGAGACGTTTGATCCGGAGCAGGTAAGCAGACCACTCCATCCCCTGGTGGAGGGCCGGGAGGAGAATCCATATTTTAAATTATTTCTATGTCCGAGCACATAGAACTTGGGAATGCATAACATCTGATCGGGTGTTTCGCTTGCACATAGCGCCTTTCCCCTCCTCTGAGTTGATTACATGTGCACTTTTTCCCCAGGAGAGTCCACTAGATTCACGCTCCCTGGATGCTCTTTTTCCCTAGCATTCTGGTCCACGAATTCAGCTGAGAAATTCTCAGAAAAGACCCACTACGGGTACTAAAATTACTCTGTACTCCCCCGGTCTCCGTGTTTGTAGTAACTTCTCCCTCGCAGCAGGTAGGATCTACCACCGTGCCATTTCCACATGTGGCCTGAAAACTCATGTGACGTATTTTGCCACTCTTTATCTCCCACCAGCCTGGGCAGGTGGTGGTCTCCACGGGGTCTTTTTCCCCTGAAAGAATAGGAGTTGGAAAATAACGTCTTCCCAGTTGCCTGTGATAGTGCTAAGATGGCTCCAGCCACTTACACTAACTCTATGCAAGGAACATGCTGGAGCAGCCTGCTCCCATTCTTGGCACGTCGATTTGGCCTTTTCTCAAGTTCAGAGGTAACCGAGGCCTTCAAGATAGTCCCCTAGTGTCGCTTCACTTGACACAACATCTCGATCTCTCCATCAGGAGGTTGGAGGTTACAACAGTAACCTAGAAGTTCTTGCATTCAAAACACTTGATGGAGTGCAAATTAGAACTAAGGGATCTCAAGATGTATTCTAAGTATTAAACTATATTTAACTTGACACAGTGACCTAAAAATATTTATGATGCAACGCACCCGAGATGCTACATGCTCTGATGCAGGTGTACATTGACGGGTCCTTATACGAGCCCTCATAATAAATCTCGAAATGATTGACAAATTCACTTGCGAAATGGATTGCTGTGAACTGTATGTTTTTAAATATTTAAAGATAACTATGTATAATTATTTCATCATTATATATTGAATTATTGTTATATGAGGGGCTTTCAGCAAATATTTGTATATGCGATTAAATAATCGGGACACCATGTAATTAATTAAATTAAACATTTTAATTGATTGACAGCCCTAAAAAAAATTATATGTATATATATATATATATATATATATATATATATATATATATGCACACATATATACATACATACACGCATGCATGCCTGGGTAGCTCAGCGAGTGATCCTATCTAGGTCTCCTAATCAACCAAATTGGCTCGGTTGCTAGGGTGGGTTATATAATGTGGTTTGCTTGTGGGTGGGTGCATGATGAATTGTGCATGGATGCCACGGAGAATAGCATGAAGCCTCCACATGTGCAGTGTCTCTGCGGTAACGTGCTCAACGAGCCACTAATGTTCAATAATATAGTAGTAAACAATTCATTGTATTCTAAAGCCGCTTTTTGTATTGTCTTATCAATGATTAACTGTTCTGCTACAAGAATGTAATGCATTTTAATTATCTGAATATTTTTACTTAATTATATATTAAATATAACTATGTATAATTATTTCATCATTATATATTGAATTATTGTTATATGAGGGGCATTCTCAGCAAATATTTATATATGTGATTAAATGCGATTAATTAATCGGGACACCATGTAATTAATTCGATTAAAATTTTTAATCGATTGACAGCCCTAATATATAATATATTGTGGCAGGGTGGAGTGCGGGGCCGGGTTGTGATTATACACACCCGGTCCCTTATCAGGATAATTAGAGAGAGAGATCGTTTACGGACATGTCCGTCATGTGTGTGTGTGTGTGTTTGTCTTTTGTTTAAGTTTATAATTAAAATATTATTTCCATTGTCAAGTCGGTTCTCGCCTCCTCCTTTCCCATTGAAATACTTTACAGTGGTGCCTAAGCCCGGGAAGGAGGAGGGATGCCCGTCACGGAGTCCTCGACACTGCCGTCCACCCAGGGGAGCGCCGCTGCCATCCACTGGGGGAGGGAGTAGACCGACCGCCCGATGCGGTGAACGGACGCCGTCCGCGAGGGGAGGAGGGAAGTGTCTCCCCG
Organism: Moxostoma hubbsi; assembly: GCA_032164185.1. Classification (NCBI taxonomy): domain Eukaryota; kingdom Metazoa; phylum Chordata; class Actinopteri; order Cypriniformes; family Catostomidae; genus Moxostoma; species Moxostoma hubbsi. The sequence continues at coordinate 28,815,616 of JAVLUX010000015.1, read as the reverse complement.
ACCACCTGAAGTGGTAGGGCCGCTGCCAGGGGCGGAGGAGTGTCCCCACGAGTCGCAGAGAACGTGGAGGGGCGTTCTGACCGCCGTCGTGAGTCTGACTCTGGTCCGCCCGGGGAGAAGCGGCTGTCGTCCGCCTGAGAGGGTGGAGAAGTGACCAAGGACCATGCGACGGTGTATCAGAGAACCAGTGAGTACGTTTTTTTTCATCTCTCTCTTCTCTCTCTCTCTCACTGCCACTCTGCGTTGACCTTTTGCCTCTCGTTTAAATTTTACAGTGTTTTTTGGGGGGGGTACTACACTGTTACAGGAAGTACCCCCCCCCCCCCCCCCCCCCTCCTCCTTTCCCTGTTTCCCTCCTCTTGTCCCCTCCCTCATCCAGGTAGATGGGGATGACCTGCCGGCAGACCGGGCCTAAAGCACGCCCTCCCCCAGGGAAAGGCCTGAGAGAAAGAGGGAGGAATGTGGCAGGGCGGAGAGCGGGGCCGGGTTGTGATTATACACACCCGGTCCCTTATTAGGCTAATTAAGATGGCAGACAGTGGTATGACGAGAGAGAGGTCATTTACTGACATTAAAGTTTCACATTAAACTATTATTTATATTGTCAAGCCAGTTCTCACCTCCTCCTTGCCCGTCTAAATCCCTTTACACATATATATTGAATATAGAGTATATGAATGGAAATAATTTAAACACATATGCATTAGACTGTGATTTTAGAATAAACTAAAAATACTGTAGAGTGTGTTCTGCGGTTTACATCTCTATTTTTACACCTAGATTTTTTTACAACTGCATTTTTTTTGTCTTATTTGTGTTTTAAATATATGGCCACTGCATGCCATTAGAGATCCACATAATTTCTCTTGCACAACATGTTTGTTGTTTAAGATAAAACTGTTTGAAAGGTAAGAGTGCATTTTGATCCAGCTTTTTATTGTTTTTCTTGCTCGTCTGTACTTGAGTTTTCTGCTCATCTGTGTTACTCATCATACCATTATTGTTTAGTTTCACTATGTTGGCTTTTCCCTTTCCATGTGCCAGCAGAACAACATGACTTCTGGAGGTGATTCAAACCCACCATTTCGCACATGTTTATCAAATAGAAACACTGATTAAATAAAGACACAAAAGATTTTCTCTACAAGTGACATTTATTTATGGTTTTGTTGCACAAACTTTGTTTTAAATGGCTATACATAGATCATGACATTACATTTGTCATACTATTGATTATCATTAGCCACATGTAACAGAATGATCAGTAAAGAATATTTAATCACTATTTATTTTCTTTGTGTCGTTATTTTCTATTTTCTTTGTGGTTTTTCAGTTGGACTACTGTATATTTACAGTATGCAAGTGCTGAATATACAGACATTCATTGCTGTATTACTTGCAGTACTTACAGTATACAGTATATATTCACTGTATTACTGTAAGTTGTGATAACTATATTTTTTGACAGTAATTGCAAAATGCACTTACTGAATACAATAATAATAATAAAAAAATACATGCCTTTTATGCTGTGTTCTCCATTTTCTGATATAGTGTCTAATGAATGCTCTGAAGTGTTTATATATTGACTTGCTTGTGTGTATGATCTGAAAGCATTGTTTGATTTTGAGCACAGATTAAATGATTTTGAGGCTAGGTCAAGGGTTTTGTGAATGTAGTTTGAAGATTTGGTTTTGTATTTAAAGTTGTGAGAAAATGGGTGAAGGTTTCAAGAAATGTGTCTTAGCAATTGTGAAAAACTGTAATACAAATTTAATGCAAAGGTATTGCCCCAAGTGAAGGAGTTCAAGTACCTCGGGGTCTTGTTCACGAGTGAGGGGACAATGGAGCGGGAGGTTGGCCGGAGAATCGGGGCAGCGGGGGCGGTATTGCACTCGCTCTATCACACCGTTGTCATGAAAAGAGAGCTGAGCCGGAAGGCAAAGCTCTCGGTCCACCGGTCAATTTTTGTTCCTACCCTCACCTATGGTCATGAAAGTTGGGTCATGACCGAAAGAACTAGGTCGCGAGTACAAGCAGCCGAAATGGGCTTCCTCAGAAGGATGGTGGGCTTCTCCCTTAGAGATAGGGTGAGGAGCTCAGTCATCCACGAGGAGCTCGGAGTAGAGCCGCTGCTCCTTTGCGTGGAAAGGAGTCAGTTGAGGTGGTTTGGGCATCTGGTAAGGATGCCCCCTGGGCGCCTCCCTAGGGAGGTATTTCAGGCACGTCCAGCTGGGAGGAGGCCTCGGGGAAGACCCAGGACTAGGTGGAGAGATTACATCTCCACACTGGCCTGGGAACGCCTCGGGGTCCCCCAGTCAGAGCTGGTTAATGTGGCTTGGGATAGGGAAGTTTGGGGCCCCCTGCTGGAGCTGCTGCCCCCGCGACCCGACTTCGGATAAGCGGTTGAAGATGGATGGATGGATGGATGTAATACAAATGGCTTTGCAAAAGAAATGTAGAATTCCATCTGTATTCCACTATAAACTTCCACTTTCTACCATAAAACACAACAGCAGAAGAAAGTACACTCCCTGAAATACACAACATAACATATTGGAAGAAATAATTTCCAGTTCAACACAACAACTGCATTTTTCAGAGAGAGAGAGAGAGCGTGCGCGAGAGAGAGAGAGAGAGAGAGAGAGAGAGAGAGAGAGAGAGAGAGAGAGAGAGAGAGAGAGAGAGAGAGAGAGAGAAGCTGAAGCTGTGGCCCGACCCCCTGCCACACCCACACTCACGACAACCAGTGAGCTGGGGCACATTAAAGAGATGCTACAAACACTGTGCAACCAGCAATTACAGAGATAAGAACACTATTCAAACACACTTACACACACACACACACACACACACACACACACACACACACACACACACACTCATAAACACAAACTCACACACACACACATTCACAAACACACACAAACTCTCTTTCTCTCTCTCTCTCTCTCTCTCTCTCTCTCTCTCACACACACACACACCCACAACCACACACCACACAAACTCTCACACACACACACCCACAAACACATACAAACTCACACACACTCACATCCACAAACACACACAAACTCTCACACACACAGCAAAATGAAAGAAAAGGAAAATAATAATTCACTAATGTAAATTGTTTGCCATGCATGTGTTTACATATGCAATATACATGTTTTCTCTGTCTTACCAAATAGGTTTATCTTTAGTTGAAGTGTTGGACTATAATACTTGGAGAGGGACACACAGCAGCACTGGCTGCAAGATACGTTTTAACGCGTCACAGCCTGAGAGACAGTGGGTGAATATGTTTTATGTGTTTTACCCCTGCGTGTCACCCCAATGTTCACCACAGTGACCCTCAGTATATGTGTGCATATTAATCTATGTTTAAGTATATGTCAGTTCTCTTCAGCTATTTTAACACTGTCTTCAGCAGTTCTGATCTTGTTTTTGTAATTATTATTTATTTTTATATTTGTTAAATTGTTTGACTAAATTTAATTATAGATGTAGTTCTGTCTTTATACAGCCACTGCTTTGGCAATATTGAACTGTTTACACTCATGCCAATAAAGCAGCTTTGAATTGAATTGAATTTTGAGACAGAGATCTCTTTCTGTGATTGCATATATATATTATATGTTTATATTTATATTATATATTTATATATATATATAAATAAATATGCATATATATATATATATATATATATATATATATATATATATATATATATATATATACTATCACCATAGTCTTATGTCTAATATCGCATACAAGTGTGGATATTCCATATATACAACGTACTCGGATTTGTTGTGCGATATTTCGACAACCGATGACAATACAACAATAGCTGATTGGTCAGTCTGCGAAGCGCGTTCTTGTTTGTGCGTTGCGTGCGTGCGCGCGCCCGTGTAGTTTGTGTAAAAGTAACTGAGCTGGAATGAACATAAAACACTATAGGAATTAATTGCTAACCTCTCAATGAATTTGCTAAGGTAAATCTCACATGTAACTTGTATAGCGGATGTCAACAAGCAGTTGTTAGTCTTCGAGTTGTCTTCCCATAAAAAAATGAAACTGGCCTGTCATTTTTGTCTTTTTGGAAAAATAGTTTTATCTCCTCGGAACGGTTTAGCTAGTCAGCTGGTACAGCATTAGCTGTTTGGCTAGCTCCACTGTGCTAACTGGACATTTAGAGGTTTGGCTTTATTTTTTAAATATATTGTGGTGTCTTATTTATACTCGCATCTTCCTAGTATTTTTTAAACGTGACAAGTATTTATGAGCAGCAGAAAATAGAGAAGAATCTCGTTCTCCAGTACCTAGCCTTAGCGTACTATTATAATCCAGTGAATAGTCAGTTATTCTGTCTTTTTAATGTTGTCTTTATTTTTATTTTTTTTAATTTGTGTCTGGTACTTTTAGAGGTTTTCAGTTTTCGTTAGAGGCTAAACAAATCTTAACAGAACGTTTTAAATAGTGTGCCAGGCTATTTCAGAAGTAGCTGGTTAGCGGAGTTAGCCAGTCAGCCACTGTCACCTGCGAGCCTTACAATATATTTTCATATATTTGCTTTGCTATTGTTTGCTGTTGACTGTATTACTTCATTGCAGGTGTGCAGGTTTTAAGAACATATGTTAAATTTGCTGGCTAGAAGTGTACCAAAATATTTTGGGTTAGCCAAAGGCCTTGTTTAAGCTACATTCATTTTACACGCAACTGTACATGGTTTTGATACGTTTATAAATCCTGACCTTGCAAATGCAATGCATGATTAAACAGACAAAGACTTGTCTGCGATAGTATAAAGTTCAGTGTGTCCAATTCTTGTCCATGCAGGTCCTGTAGTTTTTTATTTTATTTGCCTTCACATGTTAATTGATTTGTCTATAATTTATTTCCATTCATATATGTGCATCCACAGGACCAGAGTGCATTTTTGTGTTTTGAGAGAGACCTTGGAAGAGTACCCTCAAAATGAGCAAGAAACCTCCAAATCGACCGGGGATCGCTTTTGAAGTTGGAGCCAGGGTAGAGGCACAAGACTATCTACAGAAATGGTACAAATTTATTATATAGCTGCAATAACTGCTGCTATCATATTTGTGTCACACAACCAGTGGTTTTAGAATAACATCACTAATTTTATTTAATCACATGATGAATCTGTTCATGTTTATTATTGTGTTTGTGCCCACTTTATTGCCCTCAAGTTAGTTGTTTAATGAACCATAAAGTGCATACTTATGTTCTGTGAATGTTCAGTGCTTTTGTTGTGGTGTTTGCTCCAGTTGTTCATTCATCCAAAATCCATGTTGAATGATTGCAGGTACCCTTCACGAATTGAGAAGATTGATTATGATGAGGGAAAGATGCTTGTGCATTTTGATCGTTGGAGTCATCGGTATGATGAATGGATTCTCTGGGACAGCAAGAGACTTCGGCCACTAGAGAGACCAACACTCCACAAAGAGGGTGTCAAAGAAGAAGAGATGTCTGTATGTTTGCAGTACTTCCTTTATATCAGATCTGTTAATGAAAACATAATTACAGTATGTAAGATGTATGTCTTTGTAGTCTGTAGTCTAAATAGTCTAAAACAGTGGTTCTCAACTGGTTTTGCTTCGAGACTTAACCTGGGTTGGATTTTCTTTTATCTTACATTGTTTTGTTAATGGTTTTCAAGTATCAATTTACTTTAATTTTGTTGTTGATGTCAACAACAGATAAAAGACGTTTTCTCTCCCTCCTTTTAAAAATTTAAGAGACTATTTATATAAGCCGTTTATATTTATTATCCAGTTTATTTCCTATTTTCAAACATAATTCCAACATAGCATATATAACACTGGAGGAACACTTAATTATTTATCCACAAGTTTTGGAGGTACAGAATTTAAAGCCCTTTATGCACTTTCCCTTAGATTTATGTTATATTAGGCTTTCACGGTATACTGGTACGAATGAAATATCATGATAGCAAAAAAATTGAAAACGGTACAATATCATCTTTTTCATTTCGGTACCATATTAAAGTATCATGTAATGTGAGAGGTTTTAGATGAAATCAAAGACCATTTGAAAATAATAATAAAAAAGCCTCTATATTGCCTAGTGTGATTAAACAGCAGAAGGGTGTCATTTAAATAATATACAGTCACATGCGCCTCATACGGCACCTCTCTGCCCTGTCATATCCTTCACACAGGCACGCACACAAACACTCACACACAAATGCAACACACTACTAATGCTTAATTTTTATGCAGTGTGTCCAATAGTATCGATTTCTGCAGAGCCACAGATCAGTTTGTTGAGTGTATAAACAGCCATGAACTCTCAAATGAACTCTTTCCCCATTGCAGCTCGGAGATTTCAGCTTGTGAATTGTGGGAAGCTTGATATAACAAACCCATCACAAACAGGAAGAACTTCAAAGATCTTTCAAAGTAAAATTCCCGCTGAAATGAGAGCTCTATTCAACTGATTGCATGAAATTGTAGACATTACAATAGAAAAATATTACTACTGTATAAAAGTGTCATATTCAAAACTGTCGCAGTAATGCTCATAGTAACAATAATATAATATTAAATGGTTATATTATTAGTATTATTATCTGTAAGCAATATCCCGTAATTGTACAAAACATTGATAAAATATCTGTGCAAGAACATTCAGTATACAAAGAACTCCAGACAACATGAGTTGTGGAAAATCAGATGTGATCTAGGAGCTTTACACAGTTTTATACCATTCGTGCCATTGAAGAGATGGTAAGTCTATTCCTCACAGCCTTGTTGTCATTCCCATTAATAATCATAGATGGCGCTATCGTAAATAAGGTCTATGTAAAATAGAACTGGATTGCTAATTACGCCATAACAATGAAGCCAGTGCGCCGCCATATTGCTATGCTCAAACATTCCAGTGTCCCTCTCGACTTAAGAAATCATCAATCAATTTCAGCGAGTAAACATTATTCAATCACAGATTTTATATCTGAAATCTGCATGTTCATTCCTACAATGCAAACTTCCAACACATATTGTCAGGAATTTTTCCTGTTTCTTGAAAGCCTGAGCGAGTTATGTTTATCTGTATCAAACAGTGTCCACCTCTAACAAACTTAATCGGTGTAAACAAGTTCACTGAAACTGAAGTAAGATACAAACAGACATTTTTTACTAAACGTTCGACCTGCAACCCACCAGTTGAGAAACACTGGTCTAAAATGTCTAGGATGGCTTCACAAGAATGAGAAATTCAGGGATCTTTGTTCACTGCCAATTAAGCTTTTATAGCTTTTTAAGTTTAGTAAAATAAAGTTTTCAGCCACACAAATGAAATAAAAGAAAGTCTCGTTAACCAATTGTTAATGAGATGAATGATTGATTAATTCTTGTCTTGCAAACATTTCTGCCAGGAGAGACTCAGCGAGATGAGAGCATCTCGCCTTCGTGAGCTCCCTGGAAGTTCAGAGAGTACAGAGGACCAAAAAGACTTATCCCAGCAGAGACAAGTACATACCTCAGTTGCCTGTCTACCTTGATCTGGCTCTCTTAACTGGTTGTCTCATCATTGTTTGTTCTTTTTTCCCTATCTACATAGGCAAAACCATATAATGTTCTGTTTGGGATCAACTAACCAATCATTTAAAAAATGTATTTATTTTTAAACCTTTGTGAAGGGGTGTACAACACGGTCTGTAGAGCCTTTATTGTGTGCTTTACAATTCCACCATATGTCCTGTGTTGTTACACTTATTTAGAGATGGCTTTCCTTTGTGCTACACAGACCTTAAGAAAACAAAATGGAAAACTATTATTTAAATGTTATGCAAACCATGCAATGGTTTGATAACACAATTAAGAATTTGTAAATTAAGTTATTCTAATGTGGTGTACTTGAATTTGATTTTAATTTGTATTTTTTGGGTCGTTTAACTGCTGTAATCAGCTTTATAGGTTTTTAATGAAATAATCAGAGTTTTGCCTCATGTTCATCACAGTTTGTTCTGCTCTAACCATTCACTTCTATGATCACAGCCATAGCTTCAATACAAGTTTGTTTGTTTTTTGTGGTGATAACTGTACAGCTTGCAAATAGTCTAACGGCTTAAAATGATCTGAAAATAATTTTCTTGTTGTTGATCACTTATGAAAGCTTATTCATTATACGTAATTGCTTTTCTGTTTTGTTTATTGCACACCTCTAGGAATTGAGAGATGGTGAGGAAGTGCTTGCTCGATGGACAGATTGCCGCTATTACCCTGCCAAGATTGAAAGTATCAACAAGGAAGGTATGATACATCATGCACCTTAATCCTCAGCCATGCCTGCCCTCTATGCATACTTCTGCTGATAAGTATCAATTTTACAGGAAAAGATGGAGTTGAAGGATGAGGCATTAATTTATTATATGATTCTGTTTAAATTAATCTGACACCAGATTGGTGTGCTTGACTGTATTTATTATTCCAAATATATGAGGAAAAGTTTTCTTCTCAAATACTATTTTGGAAAGGATTGCGATTACCCAAAGAATAGATCTGGCTGGAAGCCTGAAAAAAAGCTTGTTCAAAATAATCAGAGCTGCTATATAAAATAACTCTACATAATAGCAACTGTAGTAGAAAATGTCAAAATGTGCACTATTAGTTTGACATATTTCCAGTGGTAAAGGTAGAAGGAAAAAAAAAATACAAACATCCTTCATTTTGAAAACAAAACAAAATTAAAAATAACATTTGGTGGATATGATTGGCTATATATTTGTATTTATTTTTGCTGTAGGCACTTACACTGTACAGTTTTATGATGGAGTCATTCGCTGTGTGAAAAGAATCCATATCAAATCAATGCCTGAAGATGCAAAAGGACAAGTAAGTTTTTCAAGGGTTTTCTGTGTCTCAGAGACTTCACTGGGTCCACTTCTGTTCCTTTTATTTATCAGATAGGCAGTCTGAAGTTCCATAGAATGTTCTAGATATGCATTGCTACAGAGCATTGTAACTATTGTATGACCTGCAGCATTCAATTCTTTACTTGCTATAGAGTTGAGTGTATATTTAAGTATGGCACTTTAGTTATGTCCTTGACCTCTTCCTCTCTTTCAGAAGGTAAAATGCATGGGGTCAATCCTGAATAATATTTGAAGACACAAGCAGCTGGTCCACACAGCTTACAGTTGCTTGATGCCAGTCAGGCAGCCCAGGGATGCCAAAGCACTTTATTCTACCTCCTCAGTTCCCTATACTACATTATTAATAGCTTGAAAAGCTATTTTTGCATGCTAGCCATGGCCAGCTGTTTGTTTGTGTCCAATCAATGTCAGTTGTGACTGATAGTGTATTGTTATTGTTCAAGCAGGACTGGATTGCTCTGGTGAAGGCAGCCACAGCTGCAGCTAATAGTAAAGGAGGGAGCCGGCTTCGCACAAGCGCAAACAGCAACAAGGACAGAGAGGACAGGAAAGAACAGCGGTCGGATGAAGAGCTTGATAACGAGGAGGATGAGGATTCTGACTCGGAGAAACTCGGTAATTGATTTGTTAGGATTTTTTCTCTTTCCTTTAAACAGAACAAAACTGAAGATTAATGGTTAAGGAATTGGGGGTAACATCTGTATTGGTGTTGTCCTCACTGTAAGTAAAACTGCTTATAACAAAAGGCATTAAATCCCTGTATTCATGTTTTTCTAAATATGATGATGGACAGCCCTGTGTTTGCATTTACTGTATAGCTTTTATTGGAGTCACTGATACAATGCTGGTCTTCCAGCAAATCTTTACAAAAATCTAGAAAGTGTAGTATGTCACACACACTTTTGCTTCTAGCAAAAATCTTGAGGCAATTCTAAATCTTCTGCAATCTAGAAGGTTAAACTGATACAGAAACTGTTCTTTTGCTCCTGCTTGATGAATTTTAGTTTCTGGACATGTCTCTTTTGTGGTGATGTTCTTGCTGATCTTTGTTGAGTTACAATTTCCTGCATGAACCTGTACATTTAATCCTGTGGTTGAAGACTTCTCTTAAATCAGCACAATGTCCACCTTGAGCAGTTTCATAACAATGTGAGCCATATTAATCATGTGTCTGTTTCTTGCTGTAAGCAGCAGACCTGGAGTCAGAAGAAGAGGACAGTAAATCAGCTGCTAAGGATGTTGAATCCACTGCGATGAAGAGGAGAAGCAAAAGACAAGGCAACACGTGTAGCAGGAAAAGGACTCGCCTTAGCAAAGGGACAGGTAAGCGTTGACAAAATGTAACTACTCAAAGCAAGGGTTTGTTTCTAAATTTTATGACAAGAAATGGGTTACTAACAGGGTCGGATTTGAGACAATATTTATCCATAGATATCGAATGTATTTTATTATTATTGATTGATATATATTTAGGTTTCATAGGCTATGTTGCACATAAATATAATAGATCGACCCATCCTATGAACCACTGATTGATGTTATACACAACGTAAAACCTCATTTAATCTTGGGTGCTTATCTTTATGCAGCTGGATGATAAATAGGTGAATAGAAATAAAAAAAAATCTTACCTTTAAGTAAATGGTCATCATAGAAGAACACATGTATCCGGTTGATCAACAGTGTTTTTTGTACAAACCTCCTTTCACATGCCACCAGTCTTTTGCATTCTGTGCTGCGTCTAGCTTTTTTGTAGCACAAGGGCATGTTCGCCCCTTTGTCTTTCTTCGATCCTCTTTGGTCCAGTGACAGATGGGTCCATGAAACATTGAGGAATTAACTATTATGGTAGTCATTTATATTTTTAAATATTGCACAGCAATAATGTAACATTTTAAGGGAGATTTATGTCTTTATTGGCTTTTTTTTGTTTGTTTGTTTATTTTCTCTCTAATTTGGAATGCCCAATTCCCAATGCGCTTTAAGTCTTTGTTGTGGCTTAGTGATATGCTTCAATCTGGGTGGTGGAGGACGAATCTCAGTTGCCTCTGTGTCTGAGACCATCAATCCACGCATCTTTTCACATGGCTCGTTGAGCACGTTACAGCAGAAACACTGCACATGTGGAGGCTTCGCGCTATTCTCTGTGGCATCCATGCAGAATTCACCACGTGCCCACCCACAAGCAAACCACATTATAGTGACTACAAGGAGGTTAACCCATGTGACTCAACCCACACTAGCAACCGGGCCACTTTGGTTGCTTAGGAGACCTAGAATAGGATCACTCGCTGAGCTACCAGGCATGCATGCGTGTATGTATATATGTGTGCATATAATGTATATATGTGTGTGTATGTTTATTTCATCGCATATGCAAATATTTGCTGAAAGCCCCTTATATAACAATAATTCAATATATAATGATGAAATAATTATACATAGTTATCTTTAAATATTTAAAAACATACAGTTCACAGCAATCCATTTCGCAAGTGAATTTGTCAGTCAGTTTGAGATTTATTATGAGGGCTTGTTTAAGGACCCGTCAATGTACACCTGCTTCAGGCATGCTTGTGTAGCGTCTCGGGTGCTTTGCGTTATAAACATAAAATTTTTAGGTCACTGTGTCAAGTTAAATATAGTTTAATACTTAGAACACATCTTGAGATCCCTGAAGCTGCGTTCACACCATGCCATTCACAGATGCCATTCCATTGCTGTTGACAGCAAATCAGTTTTCTTGCCGCTAAAAACAAACATTTTGGAGGGAAAAGACTAAATATAAATGGAATCATTACATACTGTAAACTGCTTTATATCAAAGATGAATGAGAAACTAGGCGTGCTCTTTGCCATAGCGGCTGTTTATCTGCGGCGAAAACGCAAACACTGGTCTGTCTGGGTCCACAAAACCATTCAACCTTGGAGTCAACACGGTGAGTACCACCGGCTGGTGCAGGAGCTGCGGCTGAATGAAGTCTGGTTCCAGCAGTACTTCAGGCTTGAAGGGACCCAGTTTGATGAGCTGCTGCAGAGGGTGGGTCCCCTGATCTTTCCATTACTGCTGGAGCTGAGAGAGAGAAGGACCACGTGAGCTCTACCGTCTTCTCTCGTATTGGCTGTCGCTCCCGTAAGTCGCACTTCATTTGAATAAAGTTAAAGTTGTCTCAAATTTGTCGCATCCCTGGACACACCCACATCTGGTCGCCAACGGTCGCGACAGCTTGTATCGCCGGAAGTCACTGTGCTCTCATTGAAAATGAACGGGATAGTGTCGCTGTCTCGTGCATTGTCGCTGGCAGTGTGAACGCAGCTTTAGTTCGAATTTGCGCTCAGTGTTTTGAATGAAAGAACGTAACGCATGTTAGTGTTGTGCTGCCTGCTGAAGGGTTGATTTGTTCTCTGTATAAACTGCGTGTTGCCATGCAGCTGAAGCTTCACTTACTGCCCTCTGGAGTAAACAGGTGGTACTACATTCTTGCATTTCTCTGGATTTTTTTTTATTAAGGTCCGGGGGCATTGCAATTTTAATTGTTTTAACGCATTATTTTGTATAAAAATTAATCACACTGAATTAACACTTTAAATCGACAGCCCTAAAAAAAAAAAAATATATATATATATATATATATATATATATATATATATATATATATATATATATATATATATAATATATATTTTATTTATTTGCTGTATATCATAATGTGCATCAGCCTGATAGCGGCCCATATGTCCAGATTCTCCAATGGCCAATGCGACACTGTTCACAAACATACTTGCTAAAGTTCCTAAACTGTTTTTATTTGTGTGCTGGACATGAAATCAACCTTATTGATTTCTATGTTATGATACTCAACTAGTGGATTGCTACCTCAAAATAGACTTGGGTCTGTTTTTATAGTGTTGTGAATAGCAGGAAGAAAGCCATGCTAAATGCAAATAATGAAATGCAATTAAACAAGTCATCATGCATAGTTAGGATAGCAAAATACATAAGGCTTATAAAAAGGAAAAAAGTGCTTCCCATTTATTTTGCTGTTGACATCAATGTCTGTGTGTCCAATCAAACTACTGTATTTTTGTCCAAATGTATCAGTCAGTTAGGAGAAGCTAACCGATATAGGCAGAAGCCAACATTTAACAGATCTTTTGGCATGCCTACATTTCTGAAAACCATTGTATTGCATTTCATTGTAATACATTAATATTTGATTTGAAAAGATTTTTTTTATTTGCTTTTGTACAATAAGCAATTTTGGTACCGTGTTGGCTCACCACTTGTCCAATGTAAAATCTCTGTGTTGAAGCAAAATCATTGAGCACCACGGTTTAATAACACTGATCATGAGTTATCATGCCTGTGATTTCCCATATACTGTGACATAGATTCTGATGTTTTGTGTGCATTTTACATTTCTAATCATCCAGGATGTCCCGACACTGAGTCTGAAAGCAAAATGGAGCCAAAAGAGCTTCCAGTGACCGCACAGCAGGTACAGATGAATTTGACATACCATGACTAATGTGGTGATTATTAGTACATCGCCTAGTAATCTACCTGTTTCTTTTCTACCTTTCCAATCTTCAGAAAATGTCAGAAGACGCTGCTAGTCTAGCAGAGGAGAGACCCCAGTCTGCCAGTGCCCAGAGATCCCCAGAACCCCTCTCTATTCCTGCTCCTTCCCCATGCAAGTCTCGCTCCAGGAGGTTTAAGCACGACTCGGGAGAGTCCACCTCCATCAGTCAGAACATAAACATAGCTCCCGAACCCAGTCCTTTACCCAGCTTGACACAAACCCTCCCAGACAGCACACACACTGGTGGGTCACCTGGGGTGAAGATAATCTCTGTTAAGTGTTTGTGTGGTTTGAATGTGTTTGGAGACATCAGCAGAAGTGAAGTAAAACATATGAAGATATTTCATATTCATATACTGTAAATCTAAAGATATCTATGTAATATAACACACGTTACAGAAATATGTATGTCTTTGTGTAGCTCCTCTCAACTCCCCCCAGAGAAGGAGACGTTCTCAGCGTTTAGTGACGAGCTCTGACCAGACCTGCCCCAACTCACCGCACATGAGGGATTCCATCTCCCACCCTCCACCCACAGACAACTCTCAGAAAACTAGTGAGGACACAAGCTTACATAAGTGGAGTTTTGTTTCAGGTTTTTTTTCTATGTCCAGTATTTGTTTTGAAACTTTGTGGCATAGTAGAGCACTTCATACTCAGGAAAGTTAGATACATGCACTAATTGTTTTGAATCAATTGACTGAAATTTTTCTCATGGTCTTAAAAATATTTTGATCTGAAGGCGTATGCTTAAATGTTTGAAAATAGTTTTGTAGACAAAAAATATAATTGTGCTAACATATTAATTTATTTTATTATAAAACTAAAATATAATTAATAAAAATGTTTTTTGAAATTGATGACTTCAACCAAATAATAAAGAAAAGCATCTGTTTAAAAAGCATCCCAGGGTGATACCTCAAGAAGTTGGTTGAGAAAATGTACATTTTAGCTAATTTCTGAGTACATTTCTGCTAATTCTAGGCAAAGGGTGACTATTTTGAAGATGCTAAAATATAATGCAGTTTTTATTTATTTTGAGTTTTTAGTCACATATTTCCATATATTCCCATCTATGTTATTCCATATTTTTAATGACTTTACTATTATTCTAAAATGTAAAAAAAAAAAAAAAATATATATATATATATATATATATATATATATATATATATATATATATATAAATATATATATATATATATATATATATATATATAAATAATGAGTGTTTCAGAACCTGTAGTGTACATATTATATATTTTCAATAGCAACACTATATAATTTTGTTTTATACATTTACAGTTGGTTTACAGTTGTTGTTTTTTTTTTTTTTACTGGGCGTAATATTTTGGACAGAAAGTGGACCCAGGCCAGCCTGAACCCTCTCTGTAAACATGGCTTGGATTTTCTAGTATTAATATAGAGCCACAAACTACCATCTTGGGTAAAAGGGTTTGCATTAGCGCAATTTAGAATTAAACCAAGGGTTTCATAAGATTGAAATACAATCTGATGTTCCAAATTGTCTCAAATCTTTCATATGCTTTTGTAAAGTAATTATTTAAGTCAACCTCCTATTTGAGTTTGCTTAATAATAGGTCAGTTTTCTGGTCCGTATCCCTGTCATATCATGTTTGAATTATACATGTTAAAATGCTCATTTTAGATGAAGACTGCTGCACAGCAGTCAAAACAGAAGCTTCTTCGCAAAAGCCACTTTCAGGAAGCACATCATCAGCCCCACCCACTGGCAGTGCTCATTCACCAATCGCTGAGAAGGACAAGATGACTGACATGTTGCCTAGTAATCAAACAATGCTTGGAGAGAACTCACCTTCTATAGTGATGGGTATGTTGATTGTGTAACCATACCGTGGTTGTGATGATGTGAAGCTTTTCCATGAAGGACATATTGGGTTTAGTTGATTCAGTAAACATACCGTTACAACATACAGTACATAACACTTACCAGGATGGCAAAATACTGTATCAACAGCAGATTTTTAAATATTGTGTATTTAAATTTGATTTAATTTATTTTTATTTATGTCCAGCTGCTGGTCAGAAAGTTCCTTCCAGGATACCTAAAGCCAACAAACATACCAGAGAGCCAAGTATGAATTGTTGCCTGTCTTCCATTGACTTGATTTAGATGTTGCATTTTAAAATTGACAAAATATTTTTTTTTGTGCCATCTGCATGTCTTTTGAAGCTACAAGCATCAATATCTTTATATAAAATTAATAAGCAAGCTTTTTCTTCTCTTCCTTCCTCAGTTATAAATACCAAGAAATCTGATGACCCCACTGCTCCCAATGAGTCTCTAATAGATCTGGACCATAATAAATTTAAGTGTAAAGTCCCTGGCTGCTCTAAAGCTTTCCGGAAAGCAAAGCTGCTGGACTATCACCTGAAGTACTATCATAACACAGAAAAGGAAATGGATGGCAAGGTTTGCTCACCAGAGAGGATGGGTCGCACTAGGGCCACATCTGCTTCCATGCCTACAAGCACCCCTTCTGATACCCCAGAAAACAAGAGACGCAGGACCGTTTCCACTTCTTCCTGTAGGTTTCCTTATGGATGTATGTTTGTGCCGTGAAATTTTGAGTAACTTGTTATACAAACAGAATTACTGAGTGCTCTTCTATGTTGCATTTCAGCTCTGTCATCTCAGGGCTTCATGCTTCAAATGGACAGCATTGGCTATGTGCGGCCTCCAAAGTTTTGTAAAAAGAAACGTTCCTCTGCCTCTGTCAGTTCAGACAGTACAGAGGTGTCTCTACCACCTCCACCCTTTGATAACCACCACGACAGGTTTCTCAAGAAGGACAAGCACCTAGATGCAGGTGAGTTAATTCTGCTGATTGGAAAGATGGTGGATGGAGTAACCTTACATTATACTTTTCCTTCTCTAATGGTTTATGTTCTCAGCAGGACTATGTATAAAGACAGAGCGTAAATTCAAACTAGATGAAAAATGTCAGTTTTTTGGTGAGTTTAATGAAACTTTTTCACTCAAAGTTCCATTTCCTTAACCAGAAAGCTGCCATATCTTGAATTTCTTTCTCTTCCATAGCGAAAAAGAGAGATAAAGACAGGCGGGACAGAAAAGAGAAGGACCTTTTCAGAATTAAACAGAAGAAAAAGAAAAAAAAGAAGAAGAAATCAAAACAGCATGGTAAGTTCATTTTTTCTTGTCCCTTGTGTATCTGCTCCAATGAATTGAGAGGTGATTGTTTTCTCAACTGTGTGCTCAGGTTATTCAGACCTGGAAGAGATGTCATTGGCTTACCTGGATAGACAGTCTTCCCCGCTACATCATTCTTCCTCCAGTGCCTTCTCAAAGCACAGCACCTTCCAATACCCCCGTGCCATACTGTCTGTCGACCTTACTGGAGAGAGTGAGTCAGCAGTCCTCTCAATATGATTAAGGTGCTGTTTACGAGTTTAGCCATTCTGGAACTTCCACCAGACCAGCCGCTGAATTAGCCATGCCCCCTTTTTCCAAAACCTGCACTCCAAAGACACGCGCACACACAGACATACAAGAGACTAGGGATGTCCCGATACCACACTCATGTACTGGTACTTGTAGTCATAAAAATGTACGAATGTCATTAAGTAAACATTCAGCCCACAAATTAAAATCACATCAAGTCCTAGTGAGATTATTTAACAGCAAAATATGTGATTTAATTACATAAATATATAGTTTGCATGTAATTCAAATTGAGTGCTTGTGAATGTGTGGAGACAGTGTTGTGCTGATGCCAGCTGCTTATACCTTTTAACGTACAGGGAAAACACCATCATGAGCATCGCACGCATTGTTTGTTGCACATGACAGTAAATGGAGTGCAAATTCACGTTGTAGCGAATAGAGAGTACATACTTATTTAATTAAATAGCAGCCTTGTGCATTTTAATAATCACTTGGAGACAAGTAACGACAGGCTTTTTCAGAGATGGAATCTGGCGTCAGAACTCCTTGGTCAAAACAACACAGAAACACTTAAAAATAAAAGATACATTTATAGGAAAAAATACAGAAATATATCACTGCTATAAATGTATGTAATATTCACTGTATTATACTACTACTAATAATAATCAGTAGCAATTGTATTATACTTGAGCATTATCTTACATCTGTGATGCTCTGTTATAAAGCAGCACTTTATTTGACACAATATATTCATCCAATTTTGTATTTTGGATTGTGCTGTGAGGTTCTGTATATAAGCATTTTATTTGCTAAAGAATAATACACTATTTTGTAAAAACGTTATAATATTTTAATTTGATTAACATGTGTTGTGGGTTTCTCAAGTGTTATTCATCTTATGGGGGGGCAGGCTTCTGTCAGGGGGCACCACCCCCCCCCTCTCGAGCCGCCACTGGTGCTAGAGAAAAATATTCAAAGATATAATGCTGAAAGATCAGTGCAATCTATGCCCCAGAGCTCTTGCTGTGTACACAGCTCAGTCGTTTTGTTGTGCTGTGAACCTAAAGTATAGAAATGATGAGATGGGGCAACCGTCGTCATGTGTTTCAGTCCAGATTTAACAAATCCGGGGTCCTGACCGCGGTCCGCTAATTGGTGACCACCTTCGGTATCTGCATTCTTAACTTTGAAAACAGTTTGTCCTCTCAGTGATTTATTGTTTCTCTTGCTGCTTTTCTCTTTCCCATCTCTCCCCCACGATTATGGAGTACAGACAGTCTACAGCCAGGCTACAAGCAGTAACATTACAGAGAGATGCGGTGGCATCAGAGCCAACAGCATTTTAAAATTTAGCAGCAATCAGATCAGACAAAATAACGATTTCAATAATTATAGAAATTATGAATATTGGATCCGATTAGTGGCCAGGCCTATAATCGGTCGACCCCAAATGTGGAAGCAGGACACCATATCGGCAATTATTCAAGCATATATGGGCTGTTCTTTGAATGTGCATAATGAATGACAGGCAAAAAAATATCTTCTGATCGGCTAAACAAAGGATCTGACTGTGGACCATGGATTTATTTAAGCCCCGCTGTTTACTGAGCCTAGCCATTTCACAGAGACAGGTGTGATATGTCATTACACCTATTTCTGTGAAATCTGACAGGTAATGGGGATGTTTGGGGATGATAAAAAAAATTCCTTACAGCACCTTTAAGTTGTCATAATCATTTAATTAACCATAAATACTGCATCAGTGTAAATCAGTAATAAATCTGTTGCAGTACGTAAAAGTTTAGCATTGATGTCTGATCCTCATCTCATATAAAATAGTGGTTTCCTTTTCCTATCTCAGACCTGTCAGACATTGACTTCCTGGAGGACTCAACCACTGAGAGTTTGCTGTTCAGTGGAGATGAGTATAACCAGGATCTAGACTCTATCACCATGGAGGACTTTCAGGATGAGGATGATGATGGTGATGATGAGATTGTCCGCTGTATCTGTGAGATGGATGAAGAAAACGGCTTCATGATTCAGGTAGGGTTATTCTTCGTATTACACTAAAAGTACTCTTAAAGGTGGAGTAAGTCATTGTAAGCCAATACACTTTTTTGTCAAATTCCACAAATATCTCTTCACGGTCTGCTAGCTGTCCGCGTGTAAAAAAAATCTTGAAAATCGCAAAAAAAAAAAAATGGTGTTTGTACACAGCCCTGGCTCTGTAAATGGGGAAATTAAGCAAAGTGGATTAGACTGATCCACACAACACTATTCCAGCCAACCAGCAACAGGGGGTGATTTGTGCTCGTGCACAGGATGGTGGTGGTGGTGGTGGTGGGGGGGGGGGGGGGGGGGTTGATGGGGGAAATGGGGCAGTGAGTGAGAGGGAAATTCATTAGAAGAAGAAGAAGAGGGATGGTGAATCTGGCTAATGCTAACTTGCTAAACTCCAAGCAGGAGAGATGGCCGAGAAACAGCCCAAGAGAAAAAGGTCAGACAAATATAAAATGAAAAGGAAGTGGTATGATAAGGCAAGGACTATGAGCCGTGTAAACATCGGGAGAGGCTTTCCAACAGTGGACAGACCTGTGAGAGCTGAAATGCCTGAAGATGGATGTGGAGGTTGCTCTGTTTCTGATTGATAGTTGGGTAAAATTAGTTTTGCTATGTTTCACTTAACAGCAACTGTAGCAACAGTTTGCTAACCAACTACCTAGTTAATATTATTTACATTACTTGCTGTGTTGTTGTTTGCTCTATATCATGGTATTTGTCCATACAACATTTGCAAAGGTTTTTATAGCCATGACGGCCTAAACACAAGTTTGCTAGCACAGTGGGATTAATTTTAGTTACTAGCAATAATGTAATCGATACATTGGCCTGTAAGTTTGTCCTCGGCTTAGACATTGGCTAAGTTAAGTATTTTGCTTCCACACCTATTCACAGGGTTATTGTCACACTTTTTACAGTACTTCAAAAAAACATATGCCACCTGAATTTTCATAGTGATAAAGATTGCTTCCACTTAATGAGGCTAACTTACCCTCGGACAGCAGATGCACTGGATTCCGCCATATTTGTCTTTTGGTCGGCTAGCTCAGTTTTTAGTGTAGTCGCCTTGGAAATGCTTGTGTATGAATTTGGGAGTCAGAACTTCTGAAGGAGCACTGGAGGGGGAGGGATGTGTTTGTTTGACTGTTGAGTTCAAATATCTACTGTCTTTTTTATGGATTGCCTACTCCACCTTAAGTTTGTTTTTATTTTGTCTGTACAGAAGCTTTCTCATGCAGGAGACATCTTAAGCCACATTGCTACTTCCTCAGTCTGCATCAATCAGAGTATAAATAGTGGCCCTGTTTGACTCAGAAATGGCTCTGAATTGCTTTCTAGAGTCTAAATTTTTAAAAGTGCTGTATTGTGTATAATAGATTCTGATATACATCTTTTTTTTATCCCTAGTGTGAGGAGTGTATGTGCTGGCAGCACAGTGTGTGTATGGGACTTTTGGAGGACAGCATCCCCGAACAATATATCTGTTACATCTGCAGAGATCCTCCAGGTACATTTATCCATCTTTCATGGTTTGAACTTCATCTTTATACTTCCTAATGTGTAAATGTCTGATGACTGTTTCTAAGAGGGAAATCAAGGATGTTAACCGAACACCGAAATCCTTTCAGTGCCAATATATTTTTTCTCCAAGTTTGTTACCAGGCGGACATTTTTTGTATTTTTCTCAGGTCAGCGGTGGAGTGCTAAATACCGTCATGATAAAGACTGGCTCCAAAAGGGCCACATATATGGGCTATCCTTCCTCACAGAGAACTACTCACATCAGAATGCCAAGAAGATTGTTTCCACTCACCAGCTTCTGGCTGATGTTTACAGTGTTAAAAACCTGCTCCATGGCCTTCAGCTCAAGATGGACATCTTACAGTAAGAACCACCAAGCCCTTCCAAATTTTTTGACAACAGGTCTTTCCCTCTTCGTACATACATACATACATAAAGGTGACATTATGGGAAAAACATTTTTGCCTTTCACCTCACTTTTTTAATATAACTTTTGATTTGTGTAGCAATGGTTGTGCTTTCAAAGCATTTTTATGGTTTCCAGTGCTTTCAGAATTTAAATGTAACTTTGAATTGGCAACTGTAAAGGAAAGATGCAAGAACAATGCAAAACACACACATATCATGTTTTCTCAGGAACAAACATAACCCAAATTTGCACTTATGGGCTCGGTCTTGGGTGAACTCTGATGAAGACCAGCCTATGGGGGGCGTTCCAGACTGCCTACATTTCAAAGAGCACCTCAACCAGGACTCAAACCCTGAAACCTATATCACCAGCGAGCACAGCTATCAGAAACCTCCCGGAACAAGCCTTGAACACACACAAAGGGATGATCAGGGGATCCAAACAGCTTTGCACACCACAACATTTAATATAAACGAAGAAGAGGTAAACAAAGAACAAATCTATATCAATCTGTGTCAGTATCTCAATGGATGCAGAGAGTTTGGAATGAATTATGTGATTGTTTTTTGTAGGTAAGCAGTGCCATTGCACTGTCTAGCTGTGGAAATGACAGCAACCTGGGGTCCATGGAACAGGCCAGAAACTGCCTGCAGTGGCAGATGAACCTACTTACACACATAGAAGACATTCAGAACCAGCTCTCGGGCCGCATGGAACTCATTGAGAAAGAGCTTGATGGTAGGGTGGTGGTTTTTGTTGGGTGTTACACTGGAAATATCTATAATGGTGGCATGTCATTATATTGACATGTTTGATGAATGTGTTTCCTGAATAGAGCTTGGCAATGTTTGTTATTTCTTTAGAAATCTTGCATCTGTTGAAGCTATGATTCTACACATTTTGTGTCATGGTGCTTGTGGAAGATCCTGGGTCACCTCTGACACATATTGTGTCCCGTATTTCACCTTTTATAGTGTCACGTGTTTTACCTTCTCCCCATTTCCTGCCATCTCATATATTTTGCTATGAGTAAAATGGCATTAGTTGCCCCCCAATCCCCCAAAAAAAGAAAACCGCCTTTGCATGTTTAACTGAGAACTGTCAGTGTCAACAGAGAACAAATGATAAACCCAATTATTTCATTCTGTTATTGCTAATCTAGAACAGTCACATGAGATCCACATATTTAGAGACACATATATATATTTTGAATTTACTAGTTGATAAAGTTTCATTCTTGAATTCTGTCTCCTCCCCTGTCTATGTTTGTGTATGAAGTGCTGGAGAGTTGGTTGGACTTCACGGGTGAATTGGAGCCTCCCGATCCCTTGGCCCGACTTCCACAGCTCAAGTGCCGAATCAAACAACTTCTGACGGACCTGGGAAAAGTACAGCAGATGAGCACCCTCTGCTCTGTGTGATGCACCAAGACAACACACACATATAGTGTGTTGTCTGTGCGTGTAACACCATCTACTGTTTCTACACACACATGCTCTACATGTTTGAGGAGGTGCATTCAAAATAATGCTCATTTTCAGTAGATGTGTGAGTAACGCTGGACTTGGAAGAGAACAAGAGGAAAATTATGTGCTTGGCAATGGACTATTTTACAATGCTTGTCATCACAAAGTATGAGATAAAGGAACATTCACATATTGTGAATATGTGAAACAGGAAGATGCTGGTACATACATGCCAAGTCTAAAAATAACCATATATCTGATTCGTTTTTCCAACGAAATCTTGAAGAGGTCACTATGGCAGATTAATTTCTTTACATGTAAGGACTGAAGAGATTGCATCACACTCAAAGCAAGTTATTTAAGAGTACAGTTTTGGTATAAAAATTTGTTAATCCCTTCTCCCACTCTAAAGGTGAATGGTCCCAAAAGTGCCAAAAAATAAAAAAAACACCACTGTGGTCTGTTTTTTCAGACACATTCAATTTTGTTAAATGTTTTTGAAATGGATGTTACGTTTTAGGCCTGGTTAGGCTCATTTGCAGTCTTATTCACCTGTACTAAATGTTCACAATTCCAACAGACTTTTATTAGACAAACACTTAGTAGTTCTCATACAATTCATGTCTAATACTTGCTTTGGCATGTTTCTCTACAGTCTTGATGGATGTTGTAGTGAGTGACAAGAAAGCTGTCTTCTCTAACAGCAGGTTATCCAGTTAGTCCACAGATATGGGTCTCTTCTCATCAAGGTCTGTTTATCATGTTGATACTTTGTGAGTTGCTAACGTCGAGTAAGCTAATCCTAAAATGGATGTAAATGCATATAACATTGGAAACCTTTAGTTCAGTTTTGTTTGGGGGTTTGGGGGGGGGGCTGTATATACAGTTTTTATAACAGTAAGAAAAACAACACAAAAACTAAGGCATATGAGGACAATACTTGAAAATGCCTGTTTAATCTCAGTTTCTATTAATCTGTAAAGAAGTGTTTTAGGTTTAGATTTAAGACTTGAAGTTTCTTTTGATGAGATACCAGCTGTACATTAAAGAGTTTATTTAAAGACCTGATGTAAGTATCTGTATGTACAACTTGATTAAAATATTCTCTACATTTTGTGTATGGTGTTACATTTTTAGATCATTCTCATTCTTTGGAGTTTTTAAAAGCAGATAGCATAGAATGAATTTATATATGAATTATTTACAGAAAGAGCACAAATTTAACTTCCTTTGTTCTTGAAAATGTTAAGGCTGCATTACCTTTTATTCTTTAAAGTAAAAGGGCAGCAAAATTTACTAAAATTAATTAATAATGGGTAACTCTTACCTGCAGTTGAAAGGGGTTTTGAGAAGCTGCCAGGTTAGTTGCCGACACTCCTTTTCACAAAAGCACTCTCAAAAGTTCAGGCTTGGCTGCTCACTTCACAGTGTCCAAAATGTTCTTATTCATCACCAGGTTCTCTAACCAGGTTGGAGAGGTTTGTGTTTTGATAGTAAAAAACCTAAAACAACATGCATTGCTGAACAGGTATGACTGTGCACATCTTGGACATAGTATATAAGACACTGGAGTCTTGTGGTGCTTTTTAGGAGAGTTCTTGCATCCTAGAGAAGATGCAGAAAATGGGACAGAGGAAGCTCCTTTCTGTATCTGCCATGCTGCTTAACATCCTCTGTTTAACATGTGGCAAGATTTCAGGTAAGAGGATCTTTAGGCTGTTCAGAGTATATATTTGAGAATAGCCTACAATTTCTCAGTGGACTTTAAATATGATATCACCATTAAACTTACTCTATGTTCTGAATCTAACACCTATTTGTTTGACTGTAAGTTTCACTGGGAGCTGTGTAGGAATTTGTATAGATTTGAGAACTCATTCACTTGTTTCTTTCCATCAGAGTACCAGCTGGAGTCCGAGAGTTTGAGTCAGTGTGAAAAGCTCAGGGCTGTCAGCGCAGCCCAGGAACATGAACACATTCCCCAGTGTTCTGAGGACGGCCGCTTTAGGTGCAGTTAATTAACTTTTACAGTATATTTACTGACACAAAGGTACCATGGTATTACTGCCACAGTAGGGGCAAAACACTTGGGGCTTTCTAGCCCAAATAGTATAATTTCACTGATACAATGTTTATTAATCACAAAACGAAATATCCTAAATCTGTTGTCTCAAAATATATGTAATGGATTTAGGGATTCTCATTCACTACATAAATCTGCAACAATTAAAAAACAGTTTTGATCAAATTACCTCAAAAATTATCATTCATTGCAAGTAAACTCATGAATAGATGTAGGCCATGTAGGGATTTTACTTTAAAATGATTGTCATATATTATTATGTTTGTAACTAAAAACATAAATGTTGCGTAATGTAAATTATTTTTGTTTTAGTCATGCTCAGTGTAATCGTGGAGGTGGGGAATGTTGGTGTG
The DNA here is from genome assembly GCA_032164185.1 of Moxostoma hubbsi. NCBI lineage: Eukaryota > Metazoa > Chordata > Actinopteri > Cypriniformes > Catostomidae > Moxostoma > Moxostoma hubbsi. Next base: position 28,790,757 of record JAVLUX010000015.1, on the reverse strand, counting down.
TGAATGCACAGGGACTGGAGATACCTGGGAGTCGACAAAACGGATCTACAGTTCATTGTAAGCCACTCTGCATAAACATAAGTGAAAGAATTCAATGTAATGAATCATCTAAACATTATTTCAGTGCTATGCACGCCATGGTTTACTGTACACAGTAAGTCCAGTGTGCTAAGTAAAATGGCTTTTAATGAAGGATTGCTATTCATGCCCAGATTTAATCTGTGTTAAGGCTTAAACCTTCGAGGGGAAATATTTAATCAAAATCACAGTTTACTGAATTATCTGCATGCATTGAATAAACTGTATTGAATTCAAATGAACTGACCACTCTGTCCGGTGTTCTCTCTTTGAAGGTTTGACCTCATGCCAACTCCAGAGACAGAGGGCACTTCGAAGTGCAGACAGTACATTGGTGCCTGTGTGCTTGGACTCCGGTGAGTACGAGCAGGTGCAGTGTGATGCATCCCGTGGCCAGTGCTGGTGTGTAGATCAAGAGGGCATGGAGATCTATGGAACCAGGCAGAATGGAAGACCCTCAAAGTGTGAGTGCAGAGTTATTTTGTGAAATCATTATTAGCTTTGTAGGAGGCATTACTTGAACTGTTAAAGAGTTCATGCTTTCTTGAAACCTGAATCAAGAACCTGAATTCTGATCCTGAATAAAATGCTCATTATATAAGTGTTTTTGTTTGAAAATCTTGACCTTTGACCCTAGGTCCTGGTGGTTGTGAGGTGAGACAGCGGCGACTTCTTCATGGTATCGGAGAGCCCTCTCCCCCACAGTGCTCGGACGATGGAGGCTTCTTACCTGTGCAGTGCAAGTTTGTTAACACCACTGACAGAATGGTCTTTGATCTGCTACACATCTTCAACAAGTGAGATACACCCACAACTAGTTTAAAAATGTTTTATGTGCATTAGTAATGTAATGAAGGATAATACGCAGTGTATATCTAAAATTATTGGTAATCATTTTTAAATCCGTAATGATTGTTCTTTAAACCGTCAAACCTGTCCTTTTAATTTTACAGATTTTTTTTTTTTTTTTTTAATTAACAAATTGGAAAGTAAGGATAATTTGGTCAGATAAAATAATTTTTATTACCATGTTGTGTAGTCCAGGAGTTTCCTCCAGGGGGTGCTAGAGGCTCTGTGAAAATGTAAAAGAAAAAATGTCAAATGATGTTTAAAAAAAAGTTAAAAGGTTAACATTTGACTGAAGTGCTTTTTCATTCTGCTTTCTAAAGACTGGTTGAAAATCATGAGGTTAACCATGATTACTTAAAGAATGAATGGGGGAAAAAAAAAGCATTTCTTAAAAAATATTGAAAAATGTGTTCATCTCCCCTTCCTTGCAACATACATACTTTTGAGCGTAGATTCTATTTGTATCTTTCTAGGGAGTGTCTCCTCGACACTGTCAACTTTAGCTTGCACACAGGGGATGTAAAGCATTATTCTCTGTAAAGCTGCTTTGGAAAAATTTTTATTGTGAAAAGTGCAAAAAAAAAAAAAAAAATGCATTTGATTTTGTAAATGTTTCTGTTTAGGTATTCCATCTAACATTACTCTAATATTGTGTTGAAAAGAAGGTACATTTTCAACTGTAATACAAAGTAAATCTTTTCCAGATATTTTAATTAAGATTATATTTTACTGATTTATTTTTGTCTTTAGTGCAATAACAATATAAAATATTTTTATACAACATGTTGTGCTTATATCGCACCTACTGTTTTTTTCACAGTATTTATGGGACTTTTTATTTTATTTTTTTATACAATTAAATTAATAGCTGGCTTTATATTTTAAGAAGGGGGTCCTTCTGAAGGGGAACATATTTGTGGGGTCGTTGATGACAAAAAGTTTGCAAATTCCAAAAGATTGCTTTGTGGTCTAGACCTCTAACTTTGGGAATTGTTAACCACTAGATAACAGTACAGCATCACCGAAGGATCAGGTTGATGCGCACTCTTCCCCAGTTTTGAATACTTGTAGACTGTATAATACAGCTGACTAGGATATGTAGTGTTTCTGTTCACACATGGAAAATCATAAATGTTTAACATAACACATGTGAAACATCAGTTGTAAACTGAGGTACTTTTTTTTAATCATTTAAAGGCATATTTCCAGCCATAGAAAACTACATATAGAGTAATGGATGACTTTTTAACATGAGTCACTCTCATGATGTGCTCATATCATACATTGAAGTATCATATATCTTAACTTAAGTTCCTTTTCTATAACAGAGACCCAGAGGTATTTCAGACTTTCAGTGGTTTTAGAAAGGCCTTCCCAGAGCTGTCTAGTTATTGTTTCTGTGCAGACAGTCGTGGAAGAGAGATGCCACACACAGGTAAGACAAACCTCAACAACTACACCCACAGGCATTATCTCAAAGTGCCTTACTAGAACAAAGACCTTCAGTTTAATGGGGTGGAGTGTCCCTGAAATAAGTGTGTTTTGGAGAAAAGCATTAGCTAAATGCCAAATTAGTAGACTAATTAGTTAAGCACCACTTTAATTCTGAGATTTCATATAGAAATCAAAGTAATTTACATAGATGTATTAATTTTTCACTACATTAAAGCTCACTTAATGTTACGTAATCTGTGTTTGACAGGTTGTGGAAAATTTGTCCATCTAGCTCTGACAGTTTTTTTTTTTTTCTATTGTCTAGGTGTGGAGCTGCTGTTGGATGAGGTGTATGACACTGCATTTTCAGACCAGACTGTAGGAAGCACATTCTCACAGTCAAACATGTATCGAATCCTACAGCGCCGCTACCTTGCTGTCCAGCTGGCCATGAGCGGGAGATTTAGATGTATGTGCACAACATTTTGTTTGAAAAGAAACATCACTAAAATGATTATAAATGTAAAATTAGTTCCATCTACTTGTAAGGGATAGAATATGGGGAAAATAATATAATATTGGGGTGTTGGACTATAATCCACCTTTTAAATTTAGCTGTTACATCTGAATAATAATATAGGTTCTTGCTTAACTCTCATTGTTTTATAAGGTCCCTCCTCATGTGAGAGTGAATGGGCTGCAGCTACTAAGGCTGGTAATTTCTTTGTGCCCTCCTGTACTGATAATGGAGGGTATGTGCCAACCCAATGTCAGTCTGGAGGGCAGTGTTGGTGTGTGGACACTGATGGCAAAGAGATCTTTGGCACACGGCAGTATGGCGTGCCACAGTGTAGTGAGTATGAACTTAATTGCATTTTTAATATGGAGTAAAATTAGTATATGTATTTTATAAAAAATTCCATAAACAGCTTATGATTATTATTTGCAATGATGCCTCCTCTTTAATGTTTTTGGTAAAGGTAAAACTTAATTGAATCAATCAACGACATACGCAAATAATGTACATGTAGTCAAATATAATCTATATTCACATTATTAACTAATGTAAATAATCCAATCTAACTGTAGTTTTGTATGTTTACCATGCTTTAATTTTTCCTTATGTTTAATTTTTCTCTTTAGCTGAAGTGACTGGTTTATTGCACAATCATTCTGGTCTTAAGCTTATTTGAGTGATTTTGCTTGCCAAGGACCAGTAAACCAAAAACACTTGAAACTGATTCTAATGTGTGTATGCTCTGACTAATGTTGTTCTTCCTGTTTTTTTTAGGCACTGGAGTGAAAGACTGCCTGTCTGAGAGGAGACAAGCCATCTCCAGGCTCTTTTATGGTCCAGTTGGAGACTTTAGCAAGTCCAATGTTTTCTCAGCTTCCAAAGACAGCCGCTTTCTTCTAAGTCATTGCAGCCCAGAAGTCCAGGAGCTTTTGGCCAACTCTGGTCTTCTGCAGTCCTTGCCAGAGTTGGAACGTCCAAATATTGGAGACATCCTAGCAGAGCTCCTCCAAGGAATGTTCCCTTCTGGGGCACTTGCCCTTAAAGCACTTGCTCTTGCATCTAATCCCAAGAGACTCCAGGAGAATCTCTTTGGAGGAAAATTCCTCAAGAATGCTGGCAATTTCAACTTCAGTGGCACTCTTGGAACCAGTGGTACATTGAGTTTCAGTCAAGTATTTAGTCAAGTTGGTTTGACGCAGGCTGCAAATGAATTTATGCAGTTGGCCAAGATGTTCTCAGATGGCTCTGCCAGTCTTAATCTAGACCAAGAGATCTCTGATGCCTTTGGCCGTTCTGTGAACCTGAAAAACAACCAAGATATGATTAAAATTGTTTCCATGACTCTTGAGAACCAGCAGTTTCTCACTACCCTTCTTGAAGCCATCAAACAGCTGAAGGCTGAAGAAAGCACCCAGTTGGGTGAACTGTTCAGAGCCATTTTCCAGACATCCCAATCAGATGTTTGTAAATCAGTGACTTCCACCTCAACTCTGTACATGCCCCAATGTACTGAGGATGGACGATACGAGGAAGTGCAATGCCAAGGCTCAGATTGTTGGTGTGTGGACTCTCGTGGTCTGGAAATAATGGGGTCTCGCTCCACTGGGTTGAGACCAAGGTGCCCCTCCCAATGTGAGAAGGAACGTCAAAAGGCAATTGCAGTGAAAGCCAGCAGTTCTGCAGGCTCTGAAGTTTTCATCCCGAAATGTGAGGTTGATGGTACTTATGTAGCACGTCAGTGCCATGGCAAAAGCTGCTTCTGCATGGACCGATCTGGAGCAAAACTCAACATTCAGAGTTCAGGAAGCTCTCTTCAATGTGAGTCAGGCACACATGCCCAAATGCTGAATTGCAATCCAAAGTTGCTGGATTAATGTATTCAGCACATTTAAATGATCATACTGTACATTTAACAGGCAATTTATCAGATTTAAATGAAACGATTATGCTTTGTAGTGATTTTGCAACATTGTAGCCATTATGGAGCTTTGTTGCTTTCTAATTTTGAGAGGCTAGCCATTAAATGTTAGCTACTTCCTTAATCATTTGTAGTATATTCAAAATTGTTTACAATAATGAAAAAAGGCAAATACATATGTCCAGCTTGCATTGTTTTTGGAAGGCCACCAGGTGAAAATTGACCCATGGTGCATGAGCTGTTATCGCTGCTTGCATATATATATATATATATATATATATATATATATATATATATATATATATATATATATATATATATATATATAAAAAAAAAATATATATATATATAATTTTTTTTTTTTTTAATATATATATATATATATATATATATATATAATATATAAAACTATAATTTTACATTTTCTGAAGCCCAGCATAGCACATACCTGTATAACTCCTATGGCATCCTATAGTCAGGCTAATATGAGCTTCAGTGCTTCCAGTTTTGCGAGGCTACCCAATAAAGGTTTGTTTTATGCTTTGTATTTACTTTGTACAAAAAACTGTTGGTCTACTTTACATTTTCTAGCTTAGAATAGCACATATAACACACACATCTTAAGATCTTAAGATCTTCCTGTATGTGAGCAGCCCCAGTTCAATGACTGCAAATCCTTTTCTGCTAAAATGACATAATTACACTCACAGTAATTATGCAAGTCTGCTGGAAATTAACGAATGTGAAGTTAGCTAATGCCATTGTAATATATGCTCAAAGATTTTAATTTGCCTGAATTATGTTATGACTTTTTATAAAATAATTATTGGTCTTCTTATAAAGGTCCAACAATCTGCCAAGCCAGAGCAACCCAGCAATTCCTGTCCACAGTACACTCCATTCTGTCTGATCCATCTTCTGTAATCCAGTTCTCTGAAGTTTACATATCTCGTTGTGCCTCTGACGGAAGCTGGCACCAGATCCAGTGTGATGGGCCTTCAGAACAAGCGATTGAGTTCTACCATGAGTGGATCCAGATCATCAATGCCGGAAAAGACCTGCCTGTTTCAGATGTTCTTGGAATTCTGCAAGCATATGCAAGAAATACAGAAGCAATGGCATCATTCCGAGCCTTCGTCTCTGAATTGTACAAAGCTGGGCACCATAATGTATTTCCTGCCCTGGCAAAGTTTGAAAAGTTCTCTGATCTTCCAGCTGACATTTTAGGTGGGAATTTTGAGGCCATTTCTGGACCATCAGTTTTCCTGAACCCATTATCTCTATGGAGACTAATCAGAGGAGAAGATTCTTATCCAGGCCTGCTGTCAGACTTCAGTGCTCCTATTGGGAGTTTTCACCTGCGTAAATGCTGGTGTGTTAACCCTCAAGGAGACATCCTAGCAGCCAGTAAGGCACCTGTCGGACAAATCCCCAAATGTGAGTCGTACACAACACCTTTTTAAAATATGTCATTATAATTTATTTAACCCTCTGATGCATGGTGTCCACAGTTGACAGACATTTAAAAAACATGTTTAATCAATCATGTAACATGTGATGTTACATCCAAACCACGATGGATGAATACCTTTGACCCTTACCTAGAATTCTGTATTATTCAATTGTATTTTTTTATTTAATAATATAAATTCAACATGATTTACGAAAGTGGTAATGCACCAAGTACCACACAAACATCTGCTGTAGTCTTTTATTGCAATGGATAGATGTGTATTTCATCTTTTATTTTTTTTAAAGATTGGAAATTAGAGGATGATTCTTTGGCAGTGGAAAAAAAACACACATACACACATTTTTGTGATTTAAATAAATAATGCATCAGAGGGTTAAATCCTTTTCATAAGAGTTCTGTCTCAACCCTGTGTCTCTTCAGGTCCAGGCCCATGCACTGTGGTTCAAAGCCAGGTTTCTCAGTTCCTGAAGCAGGCAGAGGAGCTGATCTCTGCTTCAAACAGCTCACATATCCCTGTGGGTTACTCTTTCCTCCAGGCTAACAGTATTTATCTGACTCCAGAGGAGTTGGAGCAGACACATTCCTCAGAGTTTGCCATCACTCATTCTCTGCTGAGCATCACTGACTCAGCGCTGAAACTAGCTGCTCATTCCAGTAAATTGTTTTATTTTCTGTGTTCTTTTCTGTTTTCACAAGATTGCTTCCTTCCTATGATCACAGACACCAATATCTTTTGTTTTGGTCGCTAACTAGATCTGTTGCCATGATAAACATTGACCTCTCTTTCTCTCCTTTTCTTTGTAAGGATCAACTAAAAGCCTTGATAGACTGATCAATGGCTTACTATAACATCAGTTTTTATTAATCTGACTCCAGAAAAGTGATTTAACTAAAACATATTGTGAAAATATTTTCAGTGCTTTATTAAATCTTGGGCTTTGGATGAGGCTTTTTTCATTGCTTGTTTCTTAACTCTGTCTACTCATTATAGATAGTAGTTGTAATGATGGGATGGGATAAATCTGAGATGTTTCTGAATGAACTGATATGTTGTATCCACACAAATATGCTTTAACTTCTCAACAGCCCTACATTTCTACTGGCAGAGCAGGCTAAAGTCCATTGAGAAAGACAGGCAGAGTTTAGTTTTGGGGTACCAGCCCTATATTCCACAATGTGATGCTTATGGTCAGTGGCTGCCCAGCCAGTGTCACCCCAGCACAGGTGAGAACATACTTTACCTCATTTATAATCAACACCTGGGTGTTTACCCATGGTACTGTACACGAGAGGCGTCATAAGCATATTGCGTTGAAGCATTTTTTCATTTAAATCTTATTTTAAGTTACATTTATATTTTATAATTGAATGTATTTATTATGTTTAATTGAATTTTTAAGTCATGTTTGTGTGACCATTGCTTTAAGAAATAGGCTGACATAAACAGAAGTGCCAAATGTATTTGTAGATCATTTATTCATCAAACTGGGCTCTTTGTTTAAATCCAAGTCTTTTTTCTTTATTTTTTGCTCTCTTTGATATTGTAGGACACTGTTGGTGTGTTGATGGGAAGGGCACATACATCACGGACTCTCTGACCTCTCGTTCTACACCCCCTCAGCAGTGTAAGAATAAGATCTCTTGTTTAAGTATCAACTTAACTGTATTCCTTTTTTGTTAGTCCATGATTTAGCAAGGGCTAATGTTAGTGTCTTTAAAGTTGAAGTATGTAATTTCTGTGCCACTAGTGCTACCAAATGGAATCTTTCAAAACAGCTTTCTGAAATAAGGCCCCCGTCTGCTACAGAGACAAAGTGCTTAGAGAGAAAATTAACCTATGAGTTGCTTACTTATATTTGTCTCTGAATTTTAAGGTTGGATAGGAAAAACCTAAAAGTATTTTAACACAGGAAAAGTTACATGCTTTAGCTTTAAGGTTTGTCTCTACCGTGCAATAGTTTGAGATTGTTGGGTAATTAAAATAGCTAAAATATGTCATTTTATTCAGTATTTTTAATAATTATGTAATGATTTGTAATATTTTGTCTTTCAGGTCAAACTAAATGCCAAAGGGTCCAAAGTCACTTCCTGCTCTCTGATTGGACACAAACAAACTCTAATAACACTCACACATACAGCCCATCATGTGATGAGGTGAGGCTTTCTCTTGTGTTTATTTGGTCTGTAGACACATTCTGTTTAAACTAATGGAGGCATGCATTTAAAATATGTCTGTTTATTTTTTTGCATGTTTGTAGGATGGGGAGTTTTCATTACTTCAGAAGACCAGTGCTGGCCATTCATTAGGATTGTGTGTGAATCCAGTAACAGGACAAGTAATCCAACCTGCTATCTTCAGTCCCTCTGGAGATTTGCAATGTAATACATCCATCCATCCATTCATCCATCATCCATTCATCCATCATCCATTCATCCATCCATGCATCCATCCATCCATTTGTGTCTTAGGTCCAGGTTGGTGCACTCTACAGAAGACTCTGGCTCTGAAGAGAGAGGTGGGTGTGGGGTATGAGCCTGAGTGTGTGCAGGACGGACATCAGTTCTCTCCCTTGCAGTGTGACCTGTCTGACTGTTGGTGTGTATCTCAAAGTGGAAAGGAGCTGCCAGCCACACGAACCCCTCGCAGCACAGGACAAATTCCAGCCTGTGACAGTACGTGAATGTCCTGGAAATTTATAAAAGTTATAAAATATATAAAAGTTTAACCCATGAACCAGCCCACCCAGCTTTCATACAAACTCTTTCCTTTATGTAAGTGCTTATTAAAACTTATTTATGAGGAAAATAAGTTAAATGACACTTAAATGTATCAAAAAGCATCAACATATAGCAACATTAATTTTTGTTTTTCTTTAATGCTGTGGCATGTGCTTGGTTGTGCACTGACGGATGTGGCAGAATATCATCTCTCTTTATTTGTGTACAGTTCCTGAGTGTTCCAACCCATTTGGCGAAATATCCCATGGGGCTGTTCTCTGTGGCACTGAGAACATGGCAGGTCAGCAGAGGCAGCAATGTAAGCTGTACTGTGACCAAGGTTACATCAATGCCCTTTCTGCCACCAAATTCCTGTGTGATCCACAAGCAAAAAACTGGTTGAATGATGCTCCACTATCTAATGCCTGTCAAAGTAAGGCATTTTCCTGTTTACCTGTTTTACCTGTTTTACCGTAAACACTCATATAGTATATTAAATGTATTATGTTCATTTTGGTTTTCTATGAAGGATTATTGCTCTAATTACTGAACTATTGGGTATGTGTGTTTGATGTATCAGGGCCTCAGGCATTACAAACAGTGCAGGTATCCTTGCATCTGCAGCTGTCTCTGACTGAGGGTCAACAAGGTTGCCGCTCACAGAGCATTGATTTACAGACTGCATTGCTGCGAGACATGAAATCTACAGGCCTCTGCAGCTTGCAGGTAAAATACACTGCGGTCTGAACTGGCAAAAAAAAATGCACAATATAAAAATACACTACAATATTTATGTAATTTGCTCTGATACATCATAGGATAGTTAATAATTACACAAAGTGTTATTTAGCCTGCATGTACAATATAGGACATACTGCAAGTGTATTGTGCAATGTACAGGTGTTATTGGCCTATAGTACATCATTAAAACACAGAAAACAAGTAGATTAGCTCACTTTTCTAACCTGTCTTAATCTTAATGCCATTTCTTGAAATGGTGCATTACAACATGTTTGTTTTTTGTTTTTTTGCATACTTGTTTGTGTGTTAGCTGTCCTCATCTGGCAAAATCGACTCTGTTGTAGTGTGTGATGAGTCGTCTGTGTCTCTTGAGTGTTTAAATGACAAGGAGGTCACTGCACACATCACCTTTAGGGCCCGCCTCTCTGATATGCCAATGAAATCACTCCCTGATCTCCATGACATTGGTGAGAGCAGCCTTTATAAAGTCAGTGCCAGATGCTCTACAGTATATCTAGTGCACTGAAACTCTTGACTTTATACTTCTAATTTAATTTATGCTCTAACATATCTAATGCACTTTATTGCACACATGTACAGTATATTCACTTTAAACTGATACATAATAGTTCATGAAAACAAGAATATGCATATGAGATTACATCAATTTACAATTGGTTTGAAGTCAAATTAACACAAATGTGACAATGCATTGCTGATTGTGTAATATTTTGCATGGATAATTCTAACCAATTAGATGGATGTTTTTTTTTTTAGATAAGGCACTTAGTGAGGTAAGGTTGTTGAAAGGTGTGAAGAAAGTAATAAGAAATGGATCGTACCAGTCCATCTTCATCTCCGACGGTTCTCTCACTGTCTCCAGTCCTCCCTCATTTAGCTGCTTTGCTGGCTATAAGCAGCTGCCGCAATACGCTGGGTGTGGTAAGTTGGCTTTTAAACCCATTGGCCATCTTAATAACAGACTGGTCTATATACCATAAAGGGAGATGGTTTACTTGTGCTTCATGCTTCTGAAATATGCACCTATAAAGTTTTTTTTTAGCTGATGCATTTAGTTTACTGGCATGTGCAAAAGTAGAACAGGATGTTTGTTATATGTGTGACAAACATATTTTAACTACCTGTTTTGTTTTTTACAAAACATTCTTATTAATCTCCCCTTACATATCTCCAATTCTTTCTTCTCTTTTTCCTTTCCATGTCATCAATAGCCATGCTCAATCACTGTCTCCCTGTATTTTATCAACATTGTTTATTAATCACCTCTCTCTCACACACACAGTGTTGTGTCCAGCTGGTTCCTTCTCTAGTGATGGTGTGTGTACTCCATGTCCTCATAATACATTCCAAGCAGAGGAAGGGCAGATCTTCTGCTCTCCCTGCCCCTCCGGCACCTCCACTGTGGCCCAGGGAGCCTTAAATCCTTCTCACTGTGAGTAAAGACCAAACTAAGCCAGCCCAGCTCAACTGTTTCAAAAAACAAACATTCAGTAAAAGAGAAAACATTTTGGTTCAAATAGATCTAGAATCAACTCAAGAATAGAGGGAGTGGATGCTTTTGGTTTTGAAATAATACATGGAAGCACCGTCAAGGTTTCAAAGTCTTGTGTGGTTTTGATGGTTTCATAAAAGCTGCCGACATTCACTAGAGTGCATAGTAGTGAATGTTATTTTTGAAAACCTGAACTGAATCCATCTTTTTGTCAGGCTTCATATTTGTATTGCAGTCCAAACATCACTGTGCTTCCTTAAAGGAATAGTTCACCCAAAAATGTAAATTCTCATCATTTACTCACCCTCATGCTTTTCCAGATGTGTACAGTATGACTTTCTTTCATCTGCTGAACTCAAATGAAGTATTTTAGAAGAATTTCTCTGCTCTTTTGGTCCATACAATGCAAGTGCGTTGCTGCCAAAATATTGACACTCCAAAAACACATAAAAGTATCACAAAAGAAATCCATTTTACTCCAGTGATTTAATCAGTATCTTCAGAAGTGATATGAATAGGTGTGGATGAGAAACGGATCACTTTCACATTCTACTTGTGTTTTACATTATTCACATTCTTCATGTATATTGCCCCCGACTGGGCAGGGAGAAGAATTTCAAGCAAATAAGGACCTAAATATTTATCTGTTTCTCACCCACACCTATCATATCACTTCTGAAGATAAGGATTAAAACACTGGAGTTGTATGGATTACTTTAATGATACCTTTGTGTTTTTGGAGCGCCACAATATTGGCACCCATTCACTTGATTGTATGGACCTACAGAGCTGAAATATTCTTCTAAAAATCTTTGTGTTCAGCAGAAGACAGAGTCATACACATTTGGGATTGCATGAGGGTAAATGATGAGAGAATTTTCATTTTTGTGTGAACTATTCCTTGAAGTCTGTAATTTTCTCTTTCCTCATTCTACTCTCCCATCTTTATACTAAAGGTCTTACTAAATGCCAGCAGAGTAATCTGAGTTGTACGGAGAAAGGGGATTTCCTGTTGGCCCAGAAACGCCCCCTGTTTGGCAAATGGCTATGTGTCACTCCACAGGGGGAGGAACTTTCCTGGACCTCTTCTGATGGACCAATGACAGTTGAAGAATGTGAAGGTATGTGCTACAAGTTTCAAGTCTGTCAACTCACAGTGCTTAATAAATGCTTAACAGGTATATTGTTATCAGTATGATTACTGCCAACTGCCAGCCAGACAGCAAAGGACAATTCAGTGATCCATGCCTGCATCATCATAGTTTCTTAGGATGGACTTGACAGACAATAAACCACTACCTACTGTTCATTTTGAATGTACTAATTCATTAAGACTTTTTAATCAATAGTCTTACAATATAATTGACTGTGAAGCGCTACACAAATAAAACTGACTTGAGTATGAACGCGCAAACAACACACATTATTTTTTAATTTCTTCAGAATATGACTGTGTGTGTGTGTGTGTGTGTGTGTGTGTGTGTGTGTGTGTGCGCCCTTGTGCGTGTGTGTGTGTGCGCAGTAATGGAAAAGTTTGCAGTTTTAGCCCCATCATCCCTGCTGCTGAACTCAGAAAATGCTGATGTACTGAGCTCTGATTCCTCAACCCTACCAATGGAAACACAGCTTAGGAAATGTTTGCTTGGTGAGTTACACTGTTACTGCAGCTGTTCACCTGTACTTTAATTAGTGTCAGATTGTACACACATTCTTCATGGATATAGTAACTTAAATAGATCACATATGTCTCCCCTGCTCTGTTAGACTGTGCCATGGAAGACTCATGCCAGCATGTGGCCATTTTCACTGATGAAGAGAGAACACACTGTGACCTGTACAGCATGAGTGTGGAAAATGTTGAATGCAAGACCGCTGAACAAGTACGACCAAGAAGCATGTATACTTTGCCCCCTTCTGAATTGCATATTGTATGCATTGTATTTGCAAAAGATCCACAGATTATATGAAACATTGTCGGCTTATCTCAAAATAATAGTTACAATATCTCTACATAAATAGTTTTTCCATATTTCAGTTTGTAGCCTAATAAATTCAGCATTGATTTGTATAACATTTTGACCACTGTCTCGGGTTATTGTCTGGATTACACCGTATGTATTGGATCACCTTTTTTTTTTTTTTTTTTTTTTCTTTCTTAGAAGTACACATTCTTCATCGGAGAAGTAGTAAAAAATCATATTTAAGTGTTATTTCCATTATCTGGCTCTGCATAATTTTTCTCTTGGTCTCCATTCCCAAAAGTGACGTGATTATTGCAACAAAAAAAAATTCTGTGGTTTGTTTGGCATTACAGAGTAAAGGGTTTCTGGGAAATGATGGTGCTGAGACGTTCCAGACTCTCAACTGTGTTCTGAAAATAAGAGGAGGAGATAAACCCAATCTGATAGTACTGAGAAAAAAAGGTAAGACCTTCATCTAAAATCATTAGTTATAACACATGTTCTCGGTTCAGATTTTATTTAAGTGACATTGATTCTTAGTTTATTACACATCAGTAAAATGTACCTTCAAAATTCATGAGTGGTGATCCACAGTTTGATTCAGAGTTTGAGTCAATCTGAATTTAGAGGAAGCACTTTCCTAAGGGGACCAAGAGCAAATTACAATAAAAGCCTAAACTATACTGTATAATTAACATGGATTCGACAACATTTTGATAAGGTCCTCAAATCTGACTAGACAAGCGGCATTCCAAGAGAGCTGATTTTAGTATAACAGCATTTGGATGCATCTCTGTATCACTCTACATGTCTATTTTTGGACTGTTCCAGATGGGCTCTCAGTTTGTGCATTGCTCGCCATCACTTAAAGATTGCTCCTGCTTGGACTTTGTTTTTGTTTGACTAATGGAAATAGTTTAAAACAGACAAAACATGTCTAGAATGTAACTAACTCAACATTAACTTCTTGTTTATAGAAATGTTATATAAAGGCAACATCACTAGGTCTGCACCTAACGATTATATTTTTAGCGATTAATCTAACGATTATTTTTCCGATTAGTCGATTAATCTAATGACTAATTTGCCAATTTTTCTAACGATTTTTTTACTATTATTACTTGATTAATATAACAATTATTTAACCCAAAATAAATATAAAAAAAAAAACTTGTCTCATTAATATTTAAATATTGTATTAAATTATCTTCTTAAACACAAACAAATGTAGAAGAAACAAAGTGTGCACTGCAGGGCATTATTCTGCAACAATAAGCCCTGTATTAACTGGTAATCTACATTTTACAGTCCAACATTAATTTTATTTTGGAGAGATTTTATGTTGGACTGCTAAACTTGAGGTTGCACAATGTTTTGATATTTCTCCTGAAAGTGACTAGAATTTTACATTTGTTTCATTTATCTTGTTGGATTACTAAATGTAGATTAATTTTATTTTATTTGTTTTAAGTAAGTTTCATGTAAACGGAAAGTGCAATCTACATTTAGCAATCCAACAACAAAATAAATGAAACAAATGGAATATCAAAACATTGTGCAACCTCGAGTTTAGCAGTCCAACATAAAATAATTTTACAGTACAATTAGTGCAATTTGAGTAACACTTAAATGGTTTTCTAACAGGAATAACTAAACCTTGTGCATTTTTAATCAACTCTCAGTAATACACTCACCCAATTTACCACATACACACAATCTCTCTCCCACTCCTCCCCTCCCTCAACATTCCAACTCTCCTCTCTCCCTTACAGTAAAATTATTGCAATTCGAGCAACAGTTAACATTTTTCTAACAGGAATAACTAAAACTATTGTAATCTGAATTAAATCTCAGTGGGGCAAGAAATATAATTGAAACGATTTACAGACTGTAACAGTCACACTGTTATGCCATTTTCTCATTCATACATGGCCGTTAAAGTAAACAGAAAATATAAAACGGCCAAATAACAAAATTAGATGACACATGGTATAAAGTTACGTTAGCAGCTGTGCAGCAATTACTTTTAACATGGGGGCGATGAGGAAAAATTTAGAAAATCTATTTTAAGTGACTACTACTAACAGAAACACGTGTTGGAATACTAATATGTCATGTTTGGGTGGGGACAAAAAGTAAACCGGACTTGTGGTGCTGCCGTCTTGACAAGCGCTCCGGGATGCTTTTGCTTCAAGTGTTTGTTCATGGCTGTTGTCCTGCTGTGATAAGCCATTTCCAATTTGCATAGCTTACACAGCACAATATTGTTGGGTCTCTGGCTAAAATACTCCCATGCTTTAGATAACCGTGAGTGAGTTTTTTTTTAGCTGCAGCTTGTTCTTCGGGGAATCCATGCTTAAACCGGGTGCTGCCATTTTAATTATTCCATTGTGACGCACTGACGCAAGTTATGCAAATCAACATATTTCTGTAACCGATGACATCGATGAATCATCTCAGCCCTAAACATCACACTCGCAATGGTTTGTGATTGCCTGTGGCCTTGTGATATTCAGGACAGCAGATCTGTTACTTGTCTAATATTGTGTAAATACCATAATAAACTGAACTGTAATCCCAAAGATTACATTGTGGTTTGTGTGTGATAAGTTTAAAATGTAGTTTTTTGTACTGCGGACATAACAGTAAGATAAATTGCTGTTAAATCATTCCCCAGACTTGTTCTGTTAAGAGATAAATTAAACGACTTCAGAAATGGAGGGAGATTTAACTTGTCCGAAGCTCCCAGTTTCCAGTTGTTTTTGGCGACCCAAAAGCATTTAGATGTATTTGTGCTTCTTGGCCAAGGCATAAAGTGTATCTGTTCCTCTTTTCCTTTCTCTTTCTTGTTTTCTCTCCGCCCAAAAGGTCATGAATTCAGCACAGCGGGCCAGAAGAGTTTCGAGAGGCTGAGTTTCCGTAAAGCCAGTTCTGGAGTGTATCGGACACTTGTGTTTGATGCACGTACAACCAATCTGGCTGATGTCCATCGCTTCTGTGTTAACACCTGCAGCAGTGAAGACTGCTGTGATGGATTCATCCTTAACCAGAATGTCCTCAGTGGTGGTCAGAATCGCTCACACTCCTTACATGCAGATGTAGCTCCTTTCTATGGTTCAAAAATGCTGAAAGCTAAAACCACTGATGTCAAATTATTGGCACCTGACATACAGTTGCAGGATTGTTCTTGGATTGCTGCATACTGTTTTAAAATGGAATCTGATCTTCAAACTAAGTCACAACAAAAGACAACACGATTTATTTCTATGAGATGCTCTTACAGGACTATAAAACATCCCAAGGATATTACTGAACTGAAACTTCAGTTGTGGGTCAGATTAAATTATGAACAATTGATGCAGAAATAGGATACTTATACTTTTCCTACAACTGTAACTCTTATACCATTCTCTGGTCCATTCTCTGAGTTTCCGCAATAATTTCTCTATATATTAATCATTAGAAAAGCTGTTATTCAGGTATATTGTTAAGAAAGATTAAGATCTGAGTACATCTGTGTATTATGCCATTTTTATTTGTTATTGAGTGTTTGTGTCCTGTATTGCAGGTTCTATAATGTGTGGGCTTCTGAGCTCTCCTTCAGTGCTACAGTGTAGTGAGAAAGACTGGGATGTGAGTGGCATTGCCTCGTCCAATCGAATCTGTGGGGCTGGCGTCCAGTACAACAAACAGCAGAGACGTTTCACTTTCAACTTTGGAGAACAGAATTTCACCATCAGTATGTCCAAATACCAAACATGTTTAATTGTTGTTTAAAGCTTGCACAACTTTGTTTAATTGTTGCTTAAAGTGTATTAACTCTGTGTGTTTTTGATGGTTTTAACTTAATTGCATCATTCTGGTCTTATTTCCCTCTTGGTAAAAATGTGAAAACACTATTGTTTTAAGTTATATTTACATTGTTCATAATGTATGATTTATAATGTCTTGCAGAACCCCCACTGATTGAGAATCTTTGGGGTTTTATATAATTTTTAATTAATACATATATACAGTATATATATTGTTTTATTATTTTTTTTAAACATACAGTATATTATAATTATTACATGTACTGTATATTATTATTGTATATACAGTGTATGTGTGTGTGTGTATATGTATATGTATATATATATATATATATATATATATATATATATATATATATATATAAAATACACACTGGTGGCCAAATGTTTGGAAAAATGTACAGATTTTACTCTTATGGAAAGAAATTGGTACTTTTATTCACCATAGTGGCATTCAACTGATCACAATGTATAGTCAGGACATTAATAACATGAAACTACTTCAAAGTGTTCTCATCAAAAATCCTCCACATTCAGCAATGACCGCTTTGCAGATCCTTGACATTCTAGCTGTCAGTTTGTCCAGATACTCAAGTGACATTTCACCCCACGCTTCCTGTAGCACTTGCTCTAGATGGTGTTGTTTTCGGGCACTTCTTACGCACTGCAAGAAGTGCCCGTAAACAAAGCCCATCAAGTGCTACAGGATACAGTCTTGCTGATCCCACAAAATCTCAATGGGTTTAAGATCCATAACACTCTTCCAATTATCTGTTGTCTAATGTCTGTGTTTCTTTGCCCACTCCAACATTTTCAATTCATCCCATAAGGCCTGCACCCCTGAGTCTTCTCTTTACTGTTGTACATGAAACTGGTGTTGAGCAGGTATAATTCAATGAAGCTGTTAGCTGAGGACATGTGTGGTGTATATTTCTCAAACTAGAGACTCTGATGTACTTATCCTCTTGTTTAGTTGTAAATCTGGCCTTTCACATCTCTTTCTGTCCTTGTTAGATCCAGTTGTCCTTTGTCTTTGAAGACTGTAGTGTACACCTTTGTATGAAATCTTCAGTTTTTTGGCAATTTCAAACATTATATATCCTTCATTCCTCAAAACAATGATTGATTGATTGAGTTTCTAGAGAAAGCTTTTTCTTTGTTTTGCAATTTTTCCCTAATATTGACCTTAATACATGCCAGTCTATTGCATACTTTGGCAACTCAAAAACAAACAAAGACAAT